>PVLC010001504.1:0-99065 GCA_004027655.1 Graphiurus murinus | reverse complement strand
AGAATGCCCCTGAATTCAATCCCCAGTACCACACACACACACAAAAAAAAAGAATTTTATTTATTTATTTATTTATTTATTTATTTATTTATTTATTTATTTATTTATTTATTTATTTTTTGTGGTACTGGGGATTGAATTCAGGGGCATTCTACCTCCGAGCTATTCCCCTAGCCCTATTTTTATTCTTTATTTTGAAACCGAGTCTCACTAAGTTTCGGAGTGCCTCACTAGGTAGCTGAGGCTGGCCTCGAACCCGGATCCTCCGGTCTCAGCCTCCCGAATGCTGGGATTACAAGTGTGCGCCACCACGCCCAGCTAAAAAAAAAGAATTTTAAGAGGTATAAAAACATATCACAGAAGTTGTTTCTGGCTGTATTTTGTCGTATAAGGCCCTTTGAAGAGCAGTTTCTTATAGACAGGAGGAGTCCTCATTATGTGTCCTGTAGGTATGTATAGATAGGATTGACACTGCCTCTCCTTTGAATTGACTCTGCCTAGCTGAGGGGGGAGGCTGTTATGTTAGTCTTGGGTTCCCCATCCAAGGGGGAGTTGCTATATTTTGTTGTTTCCTTTGTGACTTAAGATTCCAGAGTGTGTATTTCCTGTGTCCAAATCTTTAGAAAATCATCTCCCCAAAGGGTTGGTTTCTTTTGTTTTTATTCCATTCATACTCCTTGATATTATACTGTAATTTTATGGGTATTCACCTAAACCCAACACCTTCCTCACAAACAGGGTCATAAGATGTTTTTGTGGGTAAAGAACTTGAAGTCTGATGACCCAGATCCAAGTTTAGGAGCCACCGTTTATCACTTTGGGCTTAACCTCTCTGTAGCATATATTCACCACTTAAAAATATTGATAATGATAATTGCTTTATTTTTCATAGAGCCATTTTGAGTGTGAAATAAGGGTGTGAAAATATTTTACAAGGTTCTATAGAAATGTGTAGTGTTCTTGTTCTTATTGAACCATTTGAAAGTTTCAACAGTGTTCAAATTCTCCGATACTTCTTTTGGGCAGATTAGTAGAATTTGCAGAGAGGCACAAAATAAATGAATAAAAATGAAGTCAGACCCTGTGAGGCTACTACAGGTCATGATGACACCTGTGGACCCTACTTTCCCTCTTGGTTCCTCTGGATCTCCTCCGTGGAGGAGATCAAAGCAGTGCCATTTTACAGCTGTCAGATTGGCTGACATTAAAATGCTCGAAAAGCTCTGGTGTTAAAGAATAGAAAATGTGGTATATTGTTAGAATTATCGTTTAACTTTTCTGAAGGGCAATTTGGCAAATATCCATGAAAATATGAAATGCACATACATTTTGATCAAGAAATTCCACAAAGATATATAAAATTATAGTCTTTGCAGCATTATTAATAATAGCCTAAACTGAAAGCAGCCACTATGCCCCTCAGGAGAGTTCACAGTAATACTATTATTTATTAAGCCAATAGAATAACATGCAGCCATTAAAAAGATGTTAGCTTTATATGAAAAGAGGAAAAACAATCTCATTTGTATTGTAAAAAAGGAAGAGAAGAATGATGAGAGAACAAGATATAATAAATATGTATATGAATAAAAGTTATTGAAAAGATGCATAAGCAACAAATTACAGCTAATTCTGGAAGAATAGATCAGAGGTCAAGGAGGGAGGAAGGGAGGGAATAAAATTTTAATGTAATTAAAATGTGTAACTTTGGCTGGGCTCAGTGGCACACACCTATAATTCCCAGTACTTGGGAGGCTGGGACAAGGAGGATCCAGATTCGAGGCCAGCCTCAGCAACATAGTGAGACCCTCAGCAACTTAGCCAGACCATTTTTCAAATTAAAAAATAAGAAGGGATGGTGGTATAGCTCAGAGGTAAAATGCCCCTGGGTTCAATTCCCAGTACCCCAAAAATAAATAAATAAAAATGTGTAACTTTGAATTTTGTTAAACAGTTCTGTATGATAAATATTTGTGATTAAGATGTCTTGAGAGATAATTATGAACAACCTAACTCACATAATTTCTCATCCTCCAACCCACACACTCCTGTCCCCACCTTCATCCCCATCCCTAAGAATCGTTTCCTTGAGTATAAGCTGAGTGTCCTCTCTTTCCCTGAGGGACTGCTTTTGAGAGAAAAAAGAACTCTAATGACATGGCCAAAGGGCTGGCAATAGAGAGACAAAGACTTTGCCCATTTCTGGAAATGAAAAGCCATATGCTAAAAATGAGCCATTCTTTGGATAGTTCAGTTAGCCTTTTAAAATAATTCAGATAAAAGCAGTGACATTTTTATAAAGAAGAATTTGGTTTGGACTTCCTGGATAATTATCTCAATTGCCTATTGCTCCTATAAGAAAAACAAGATTATTAAATTTCTCTCAAGCTCTTTTCTTTTTGCCTCCAAGCATTCAAGCTTGTCCTCATTTCCATGAGTAGTTTGAGGTTGAAGACTTTAGGTTATTGATGGAGTTTTTCTTTGAAATGACCTTTGCCTTCTTTAAATAGCCCTGAACCTGCCTATGTTACACCAGTACCCAGGAAGTGCATTTTGACAGCTGGATTGAGTTACAGAATATATCTTACTTTTACTCCTCACTTTTTACTCAGCATTGAAAATGTTCCTAACAGTATTTTCTTTATTATTATTATTATTATTATTATTATTATTATTAATTTATTATTATTTTTTTTTTTGTGGTACTGAGGATTGAACCTAGGGGCATTCTATCTTCCAGCTATACCCCCAGCCTGATTTTGTTTCTTATTTGGAAACAGGTTCTTTCTAGGTTGATGAGGGTCTCACTGCTTGCTGAGGCTGTCCTCAAACCTGCAATCCTCCTTAGTCTCCCAAGTACTGGGATTACAAGCATGAACCACAACACCCTGCTCATCTTCATTATTTGTAATACTTAGTTACTTAAAAGTTTGGAGCACTTTCAGTTTTAAATCAAATAACTATCCTTTATGGTATTTTAATATCTAATATAAAATTTGTTTTTTAATATTTTATAGTTTTCAGTTGCCTCTACCCCTGCCCAAGATTTCTTCCAGTGTCATAAATTTGCCTTATCCAGAAGTACTCTAAGCCAAGTGGTAGCTCTTCTAACCAGCTTTTGGGCATAGTTGAGTAAGATGTTTATTCAACTACATTTATGATTTGTGGTGCCACCAAAGTTCTCCCTCTGTATGTTTTTTTAATTTAAGCTTTCTGGGAGTGATCATGCTCACACTTGTTTATTTCAGATGGTGACTATTTTACCTTTACACGACACGAACCCATTGGAGTGTGCGGACAGATCATCCCAGTGAGTGTATCTCCTTGCACCTCGTATTTATTTTCATTTGACCCAGTTCTCTTAAAGACACATAAAACATGGCCTCAGTGATGTCTATTTTCCATTAATAGAAAGAAAAAAGCTGAGCTCATGTTGTTGACATATCTTTAACAGCCTCCCTGCACATGCTTATTTGAACAGGTTAATAGGGCTTCGGCTCCATTACCAGGAGTTGAGTTCTCAAGTCATGGAATTCTCATGATTAAAATTAGCAAAGCAAAGCACAGTGTATTAATAACCTGTCCTTAGTTATGGATGACCATTTTCATAAGGGAAAAGCAATGCTTTGTTATATTTGTTTTTTATTTTTTGAAACTGTGATTCACTATCTTTCCAGGCATATTTACTTTATATAGTCTCTTAATCCTATTCCTTCCAACTGTCTCTTTTCACAAGAATCTAGATAGAAGATGCTGCATAAGACACAGCACTACAATTAACGTCATGGTCATAATTGAAACCATGCCAGGCTGTTGTCTGTCTCATAAAGGGAACTAGATGTAGTACTTGTGTTTGGATTGAAATATTAAACATTGTCCTTTGCTTTCTTGCTCAATACAAAACATCACTGAATCTTCTAACAGTACTAGCTAATAGTTCTGGCAGGGAGGTTCAAATGAAACTCTTATGGTACAGACAAATTTTTGCTTTTCAAAATTTAGGATGTTAACTCCAGATAATCTTTGGCTTGGGAGTCAAAGATTTTGGGAGTGATTAATATTTGTTCAAATGATTGATAAGTCCCAGGTTACCATGAAATTTATCAGAGGTTGAAAAGGGAAAATGTGAGGTTTTCTCCTAAGCCCTGGGGAAATCCCACCTGGATCTGCTCCAGGGTGGGTCTGTCACTTTCACTCAAACCTGCTCCTCATGCCCTTCCCAGCTTCCCTGACGGGACAAGAGCTGCTTGTCAGCCTGCTCCAGCTCAATTACTGCACTCCAAGATTTATATACTGTAGATGGAATTAAAACATCACCAAGGATTCCAAAGTTTATAAACAACCAAGGGAAAAGAAATTGGGTGTTTGGTGAAGGCAAGACACTTGTATATTTTTGCAGGCCTGCCAGAGCCAATGAGAATCCTTCAAGGATGGCAGCTGAGATGCGTCAGTCAGAACCAGTATGGTCAGGCACTGCAGCCAGGGGACCAGGAATCCTATTTTCTTTCTTAATGCAATTATTGATGACACCTGATAGTAAAAAATCTCATGCCTGAGCTTATGAAAATACAAACAGTATTCTATTAAAATCAGATTAAATCACTTTAGGCCCCCAATTCATATATTCATATAAACATATTTAGTTTTCATTAGCTTATGTTGCAGTAGAAAGGAGACAGATGAAAATGTTTGCATACTCATCAGTAGATACACTTTATTTTTTATGTTTTTATTTTTCATGTAAGAAAAAGTGCTACCTTGAAATATACATTGACTTAAATGTAATTTGCAGATAGAATTTTCTGGTTCTTCCACATTGAAAAGTTTTCACATCAATGTAGAAATCCTGGTATAAAAAAACCCAAATCCAAGAAAAATTTTCATACATAAGAACTTACTGGAACCAAAGGTTTCCCCCACCCTTTTGATTCTAGAGATTAAACCCAGGGCCTCATGAATGCTAAACATGTGTTCTACCGCTGATCTATGCCCCCATTCCCAAAGTCCAATTTTGAAAACATATAAAACAACAACAGTGAAAAACAAAAACCTTCTTTTCAACCATGAGTTGTTTTTTTGTGTGTGTGTGTGGGGGGGGGCTAGTTAGAATATAGTAATTTGTTGTGTGGAAAGAGAAGGAGAAATTTTCAATGTCGGTGCTGTTCTATTAATGAAGCAATTAAAAACCCAAACATCTGTACTTTGTGGTGGACAACATTTATGTAGGACTAGTTTAGGAAATCTGAGCAGTCATAGCTGGGAAACAAAGTAGTGGAGGAGTATTTTTTCATCTATCAACCTTCAGTTTTTTTTACTTTTCAGTGGAACTTCCCCCTGCTGATGTTTGCCTGGAAAATTGCTCCAGCTCTGTGCTGTGGTAATACTGTAGTTATCAAGCCAGCAGAGCAAACACCACTCAGTGCACTCTACATGGGAGCCCTCATCAAGGAGGTAGGAGACACTGACTTCAGGAGTGGATCTTCCTCCCCTCGCAGAACCTGTAGAGGATATTCCATCTACCATGATGTGTCAGCCTTTATAAAGCACACTTCTTCCAATTCTCTTTTCTCAGGCTGGATTTCCACCTGGAGTTATCAACATTCTGCCAGGATATGGGCCAACGGCTGGGGCTGCAATAGCTTCTCACATTGGCATAGACAAGATTGCATTCACAGGCTCTACTGAGGTAGGTGCCTGAGAAACAATGGGCTAAGGAACAGAACATGGAAAATGGTACCCAAGGAGGAAAGCTGCTCACCGACAGGGCAGTGAGTACCCAAGCCCAAAGAGTAACATTGGTCTCATAGATGGAACACTGGTGAGTGTGAAAGCTAAGGTACACGTTGACTATTGGGTGCCACAGATCTCCGAGCATTTTGTGATACTCTGTGTAAAACCTGCCCCACTAGCTGGGGTTCAAGATATTTTTTTGAGTCAATATGGTAGAGGCAAGTTAAGAAGGTAGAAATCATAAACTAGTCTTTGGTAGAGAGGAGAATGGAGGCACAGCTATCCCTTCTCATCATTTCCCCAGATCCTAGAATTGCAAGTAGTAATTAGCACACTTCAGGGAAGGGCCTCATAGTAAATGTTGTAGGCCTGCAGGCAGTGCGGTCTCTCTTATCACCACTCAGCTATGCATTTCTAGCACCAAGCGCTTATAGGTACTACATAAACTAATGAGTGTGGCCGTGTGCCAATAAAACTTTACTTATAGGCATTGAAGTTTGAATTTCATATAGTTTTTTACAAAAAAAAATGTTAATCTTTTCATATTTTCCAGATTTTTTTTTAAACTTTTAATTTTTGGTACTGGGGATTGAACCCAGGGGCATTCTATCTCCAAGCTACAACCCCCAGCCCTTTTTTTTTTTTTTTTAAAGGTTCTCTCTAGGTTGATGAGTCTCACTATTTGCTGAGGCTGTCCTCGAACCTATGACCCTCCTGTCTCAGCCTCCCAAGTACTGGGATTATAAGCATGGTTCACCACACCCAGCCAGATATTTAAAAATGTGAAAAGTGTTTTTACTTTGTATGCCATACCAAAAGAGATATCCGGCCAAATTTGGCCCATTGGCCAACATTTACAGATCCCTGATAGTCACAAATCTGCTTAAGGAGATTTATAAATTGTTACTCCAATATGCCTTTGATTCAGATAACAAAACTTCACAGATGATACTGTCATTGAACTAAGGATGTCTGTAGGTCTAGAACATTGTTGCTTAATAGAAAGAGGAGAGTAGCATTTGTTACTTAAAATAGGCCAGTAGCCACATTTTAAAAAATAAAAAGAAACAAGTTGTGCTAGTCAGCTTTTTTGTTGCTTTGACCAAAATACCTGTCAAGAGAAACTTAGAGGAAAGGTTAATTTGGCTTTCAGTTTCAGAGATTCAGTTCATGATAGACTGGTTCCAAGGCAGAAACAGAATGGCCACAGGGCATGGTGGAGGAACGCTGCTGTACTCCTGGCAGCTGGGAAGCAGAGAGATTAGGAAAAGGACAGTGCTTAAGGCCATGCCCGAGTGGCCCACGTCCTCCAGCGGCGCCCTATCAGGCTTTAAACAGATGAGCTTTGGAGGATATTTCAGATTCAAACCACATTGCAAGTGAAATTAACTTTTTAACATATATAACCTAGTATTATTATTATTATTATTATTTTGCAGTACTGGGGATGGAACCCAGGGGCATTCTACCTCCAAGCTACCTATTTTTTTATTCTTTATTTGAAACAGGGTCTCACTAAGTTGCAGAGGGCCTCACTAAGTAGCTGAGGCTGGCTGAGAACCTGTGATCCTCCTGTCTCAGCCTCCCAAGTACTGGAATTACAAGCGTGTACCACCATGCTTGGCTCATAATCCAGTATTTTTAATATATGATTTCAACATATACTCAAGATGAGAATTATTAACACAATTATTCTTTTTTTTTTCTTTTTGTGATACTGGGGATTGAACTCAGAGCCATTCTACTTTCGAGCTACACCCCCCAGACAGATTTTATTTCTTATTAGGAAACAAGGTCTTGCTAGATTGATGAGGGTCTCTCTACTTGCTGAGGCTGTCCTCGAACCTGCGATCCTCCTCTTTCAGCCTCCCAAGTACTGGCATTACAGGCGTGCGCCACCACGCCCGGCTCTTGAAGTTTTTGAAATTTGGTATGTGTTTTACATTTGCAGTACATCTCAATTCAGACTAGCCACATTTCAAGAGTCCCATGGCTACATGTGGCTAGTAGCTACCATAGTGCACAGTACAGGTCTAGAAATTGAAAACACCAGTTGATACAGAGTTACCAATATTTAGTTAAACTGACTCTTCTGATTTCATGAGAAATTTCATAAAAGATTGATTACTAGATTTGAATGCTAATTTATAGTTAGAGATTACGGAATTTCATGTTTGTTAAGAGTTAGTTGTCTTCGTTTCTCCAAAACTTTTATTCTAATTGTACTTGTTACAGTAATTTTACAATATAAATATAGAGACTACAACTAGAGTATGGAAGGGAATTATTGTTCCCATATAAACTGAGGTGGTTAATGCTTTGAAAAATATTTGCTAAGGATAGATGCTGAAAACAAACAAACAAAACTTCAACCAATTAGGAATAGGCAAGACAATTGTAAACGATTGGGGAAAATTGTGAATCCAGATAACAGTGTGTCTCTGGATTGCTTTGCACATGTTTTGAAGTCCTCACTATACTTAAACTGAAACCAGAAATCTTAGGCAACATTTTAGGGTATGACTTAATTAGAAAGACAAAGTAGCCATATTTAATATCCTTGGCTCTATATCAAAAGACTGGAGAATCAATTGCATATTTTTTAACATAAATAAAATATTTAAGGTATCTTTATCTGCTTAAATTTTTTTTGTTGTTGTTTTTGTTTTTTGTTAACCAAACAGTAGTCCTAATAGATAAGAGGCTTCTACTATATAATTTTTAAATAAAAATTTTTAATAAAAATAAGAGCATAAAAATAGAATGAGATATAATACCATGTTATCCCAGTAGCTACAGATGTCTTTCATTCTTTTTACTAGCTACACAGAATACTGCATAGAATCAGGATATAATTAAATTAATACTTCATTGATGTACACATCAGAGATTTAAATTTTTTTCACTTTTCCTATTACACAGACTACTGAAATAAAATCCTTTAGAAACCCAAGAGAAATTTAACTTATGTCTATGAGTGAGTGTGTGTGTGTGTGTGTGTGTGTGTGTGTGTGTGTGTGTATTAAATAATGTGTTGGATGTTTCTAGAAATGGAATTGCAAAATAAGATTACATTTATATTTTAATTTGTTTACCAACATGCATTAGTTATGGTTTCATTTTCAAGCTCTCTTTATATACTATTTGATCTATAACTATAAATATGACTAATGCTCTGTTCTTTGCTTTTTAATTTTTTAAAGTAGAGTTGCTTGCCATGCACAAATCTGTGGTTAAAATCTTTTCTGTAATGGCTTCTGAGTCTCCTGTTATCTTTGAAGAAATTTTTTTTCTGGTCTATATGAATGGTTTTTAACATTTTCTCTCAGTATTTTTATGGTTTTGTTTTTGTTAAATATGTAATCTGGTTAGAATTTATTTTCAAGTGTAGTGAAAGGTGAGGGCTAAGGTTTTTTTTTTAAATGAATGTTCAGTTCTTATCATTTATTAAAAGCAATGTATCATTTAAAACATCAGAATATAAAAATATATGATAAATTTCCAAATATATGTTTCTGTTTTAGGATTCATAATTTTATATATTCTTTCACTAGTACCATGATGCTTTAATTACCAGGTCTTATAAGATGTGATATGAGCCGGGTGTGGTGGCACATGCTTGTAATCCCAGCATTTGGGAGGCTGAGACGGGAGGATCTGGGTTCGAGGCCAGCCTCAGCTATCTAGTGAGGCACTCCACAACTTAGTGAGACCCTGTTTCAAAATAAAGAATAAAAAATAGGGCTGGGGGTATAGCTCAGAGGTAGAATGCCCCTGAGTTCAATCCCCAGTACCACAAAAAAAAAAAAAAAAAAAAAAAGTGATATGGAAGACAAGATACCTTCTTATTTCTTTTTTCAGAACCTTTGGGCTATTATTGTTCTTTTAATCTTTCAGTTGAAAAATTTTTTAGTTGCTTAATACATTTTTATTTTTATACTCTTGTTGGTGCATTATAGTCTCACATCATAATGTAGTTCCTACTGATAGTGACACACTTGCACACAGCACGTGGCAGGCTTTCCCCCCAGCTCCTTCCCCATTTCCCCCACTTCTCCATACAGAGTATTGAGATTGACATTGGTATTTCCACATATGTACATATAACCAATGGTAGTAATTCCTTCAGTGATCCTCTCTCTCCCTTCTTCCCTTCCCCTAGACCACCTGCCTGGCTCCACTGAGGTTTCTTCTCTATTATCTGAGGCCCCTCTGGTATCCTGATTACTCCCTAGCTTCCACATGTGAGAGAACATATGATTCTTCACTTTCTGTGACTGGCTCATCTCACTTAACAGAATGTTCTTCATGTCTATCCATTTTCTTGCAAATGACATTATTTTGTTGTTCTTTATTGCTGAGTAGAAATCTATTCTGTGGTGCCGGGTGTGGCTGAGACAGGAGGATTGCAGGTTCCCAGCTAGTCTTAGCTAGTAAGTGAGGCCCTCTGCAACTTAGCGAGGCCCTCTGCAATTTAGTGAGACCCTCATTCAAAATTAAGAATAAAAAATGGGGCTGGGGATGTAGCTTGGAGGTAGAATGCCCCTGGGTTCAATCCCTAGTTCCGAAAAAAAAAAAAAAAAGAAAGAAAAGAAATCCATTCTGTGTATATCTCATGAATTTATCTGTTGATGGATATCTAGGTTGGTTCCATAATTTAGCTATTGTGAGTTGTGCTGCTATAAACATGGGTATCCATATATTACTATAATATTCTGATTTCAGTCCCTTTGGAATACCCAGGAGTGGTATAGCTGGATCATATGGTGGATCCATTCCCAGTTTTCTGAGGAATCTCCACACTGATATCCCTAGTGGCTGAACTAGTTTGCAATCCCACCAACAATGTAGGAGAGTTCTTATTTCCCCACATCCTCATCAGCATTTATTGTTGTTTTACTACTTGGTGATTGCCATTCTGATTGGAGTTAGATGGAATCTCAGTGTAGTTTTGATTTGCATCTCCCTGATTGTTAATGATGTTAAATATTTTTTCATGTATTTATTGTCCATTTGTCTCTCTTTTGTGAAGTGTTCAGATGCCCCATTCTTGATTGGGTTACTTGTTTTTTTTAGTGTTAAGTCTTTTAAGTTCTTTGTATATTCTATATATTGGTCTTCTATCTGAGGAATAGCTAGCAAAGATCTTCTCGCATTCTGTAGGTTCTCTCTCTAGACTCTTGATGGTTTCCTTTGATTTTCTAAGCACCTTGCCTTCCTTCCTCAAACTCTCATTGGAATTTGATATTGGCATCACATTATATGTTCATATTAAGTTGAAGGAAAGGCTGTCTTCACCATATTGACCTCTCATCTTGGAACATGGTATGCATTTTTTCAGTTATTTGTCATCAAATAACTGAATATCTTAAGCACTTATTGATAAATTAATTTCTAGGCATTTAATATTTTATTCCAAGACCATTTCATATCAGAAGGTGGAGAGTTATACTGAATAGATGGAATGTCATCTTTCAGGCCTGACAGAAGTTACGTAGGAAGTCGGTAAGAACATAAGCACTTGTCAGAGTTCTTGAGTTCGAACCTCTGTTTTGTCACATTTAAATTAGTTCATTGAAGTATAATTTACATACATTAAAACAATACCTATTTTAAAGTTTCGTCTATTAACTTTAGCATTTCTGTTATTTCTAGATATGTTCCTGTTGATTTATACTTTTCATTACTGTTACTGTTTGAAAGAATATTGGACTCTGTGACCATAGCCTTGTTGAACATGTGGATTTTGTTATCTTTCTTTAAAGAGTGCTAGGGATTTTTTCTTGCTGGCAGTTAAGTCATTTGAGGTTCGGCTTGACTCTTTAGTTTTATTAATAAGTTGAGATCCTTCTGGGGTTTATACTGAATGCCTCCAGTGTTCAACAAGGTCTTTCCACTCTGTCTTGTCAGAAGTCAGATGTCTCCCAGTCCTGTATGAATTCTGGGAATCATTCAGCAGACAAATTAGCTGTTATTTTTCTTTGCCTGGTCTCCTGGAGTCCCCTATGCACTCCCAGCTTAGCATTCAGCCAGACTCAAATGACCCCCATGCAGGGTTCTGGGCTTCATTCCCTCCCTCTCTACTCGAGGCTCTAAGGACTCTGACTTATTTTTCAACTCCATAATACAGTTATGTTTAGCTTTCATCTCCCTACCCCATACTGCAATCTAGAAAGTTTTTCTGCAAAAAAGACTTCCCATATTTATTTCTCTTAGCTCTAGAATAACAATCCAATACTGCCTTTGGTTTTCTTTCTCTAGATTTCATGATTATCAGATCGCCCTATCCTCATAAATGATCAGAGCCTCAAGTTGGATTATAGTCAGTGAGGTTGTAACTTTATTCACTTCAGTCAATTAACCAAAATCTTAAGAGTCTAAATGTAAGGACATTTGGATTCAGAAAAGTTCTTGGTTTATTTAGTATAGAATATTTAAGAAGAACTTTAGTCGCTTGTAATCCCAGCATTCGGGAGGCTGACACTGGAGGATCGGGGTTCGCGGCCAGCCTCAGCTACCTAGTGAGGCACTCCACAACTTAGTGAGACCCTGTTTCAAAAAATAAAGAATAAAAAATAGGGCTGGGGGTATAGCTCAGAGGTAGAATGCCCCTGAGTTCAACCCCCAGTACCGCAAAAAAAAAAAAAAAAAATCTTTAGTCTTATAAATAGCTCCTTTTTATCATTAGGTAAGCTGATTTGCTTATCAGTTGAGTGTTGATTTTATAAGCTTTTAGTTTCTGAAGATGGCAGTTTGTGGTCATGTGCAATTTGGGATAAGGGCATTTTCTCAAGAGTCTGTCCCTTTGGCATTCTTCTCAGTACCTCAGTGAGAATCTGATGTGCAGTAAAATGCTCTTTAGATATTTGTTAGCTGCATAAAGGAAAGAAGATACTTTGGTAAATAAAAGCTTAGTCTCAGAGCTAGAATGTAACATGTCAGTGGAATACTGCTCTTCTTTAAAATGCAATCATAAGATTACTGTCTTTTGCTTAGCAGCTATAAATTATGGACCAGCCACTTAATTCTGTACCAGATTGGCACAATAATAGTGAACATACCTTTTTCTAAGAGTCATTGTAATTAAATACAGTATGAGTTTGAAAAATTGTAAACATGTCACTTTGTAATCTGACATCAGTATCTCAAGAAGGGAGATATCACTAGGTGGGTCTGTCATTGCTTCAAAAGAAAAGGATTGTATATAGGTCTTGTAGGGTATGGATAAATAAGCTAAATTAGGAAAAACAATGTTAGTCAACGACTAGAAGCATGAGAATACAGAAAATCTTGGTGGATTAGAGCAGGGATTGGGAAGTGTTGGAGAGGAAGGCAAGCAGATGAACTACAAAATAATATTGTGCAAATCCAGCTATTGGAAAGAATTCTGTGTAAAAAAAAAACTGAATTCAAAATGTGGACAATCTTTCAGACAAAGATATCACAAGAAGACTATACCAGTATTCTTTATGAATGTAATTGCAAAAATCCTAAAAAAAAAAAAAACTATCAAAAAGAATCTGGCACTATCTAAAAAGGGCTATATGCCATGACTAAGTGGAGTTTATTTCAGGAATGCATGGTTGGTTTTCTATCAAAAAAAATCAGTGTAATAGAATAAAGGACACAAAGAAATCATCTCAATAGACACGGAAAAAGCATTTAACAAGAGCCTCCACCACATGGAAACTTGTACACCAATGATCTTAGCAGCATTATTCCTAAATGCCCAAAATTGAAAACAACCCAAATGTCAGTCAAATGATCTGACAAAACCTGGTATATCCATGCAATGGAATATTATACAGTCATAAAAGTACATATATGTGCTACAACATGGATGGTAAGTGAAAGAAGGCTGTATTAAAAGGCCACATATTATATGATTCTGTTTATACTAAATGCCTTGAATAGGTAAATGTATAGACAGAAAATAGGTTAGTGGTTGTCAGGGGCTAAGAAGAGGGGAGAATAGGGAGTGACCCCTAATGGATATGAAGTTTCTTTGGAGGATGCTAAAGTGTCCTGGATTTAGACAGTTGAAGTCATTGTGATGATGCCACAACCCTGTGAATATACTAAAAATCTCTGAATTGTATACATCAAAAAGGCAGATTTTAGGTTTCTCCGTACCCGGTGGGAGTCAGATCCTGGTAGTTGGTGGAGGTGGTGGCCGGCAAGTTATGTCCGAGCCTCTGAGGGTCTCCGGAGCCTGGGAGGGCGCCCCGAGGCAGACACTGGACAGGGCCCCCCAGGAACTACACCAGGTAGGACGGGCTGTCGCTGAGACTCCGCGTCCCGAGGCAGCGCATCCTCTCCGAGAAGCCGTAGGTACAGGAGCCGGCAGGTGACCCCGGACTGGACCATGGTGGCCCCCAGGCAGCTGTCCCGCTTCTGGGAATGGGGGAAGAACATTGCGAGGGAAGGAACTACGCAGACCTCTTCAAGGAGATAAGCAGCGCCGTGCTCAGCGAGCCGGTGGTCTTCCTGAAGCCGTGCACCGCGTACGCACCCGAGGGCTCGCGGGTTCTCGTGCCCTCTTACTGCTGCAGTCTGCACCAGGAGCTGGAGCTGGGCGTGCTTCTGGGCCGGCGTGGGCGCGCAGTGCCCGAGGCCGCAGCTGTGGACTACGTAACTGGCCTGGACTGCTCTGTGCCTGGACATGACCACCAGGGACGTGCAGGACGAGTGCAAGAAGAAAGGGCTGCCCTGGACCCTGGCCAAGAGCTTCACAGCCTCCTGCCCCGTCACTGTCTTAATACCCAAAGATCCCTGACCCTCAAGCCCTCAGGCTGTGGCTCAAGGTCAAAGGCGAGCTCAGGCAGGAGGGCGAGACATCCTCCATGATCTTTTCCATTCCCTACATCATCAGCTATATTTCAAAGATAATGATCTAGGAAGAAGGAGACCTTATCTTGACCGGAACACCCAAGGGAGTTGGGCCCCTTAAAGAAAACGATGTGATCGAGGCTGGCATAGACGGGGTGGTCAATATGAGATTTAAGGTGGAAAAGTCAGAATATTGAGTATGCAAACTTCACTTGACTTCTAAAGTGTGAAGACAGCAGAGAGCAAGACAGAAGCAAGTAAAGGTTACTAAATGTAACCACCTTTTAATAGAAATTACTTCAAAAATATAATTTGTTTGGGTTGCCAGGCCTTGGTCAAGGAAAATGGGCCCTTCAAGAAGATTTGGGACAGAATTAGGAACCACCAAAATAAAAGATTTGTGATGCTTCTCAAGAGGAGAATGTTATTGAACCAAGCCTTCAGAGGCTTAGTTTCCTAAAATTGAATAAGACTTTTCATTCTGGATCAGTAGTTCAAGATTTAAACTCTGCAAAGGAAATAAAGTCATATTCCATCTAAGTTAGTGTTTCCCAAACTTCTTGGACTTGGTAATCATCTGGAAACATTTGTAAAAATATAAATTTCCAAATTACTGGCTAGTCCCTGACCAGCTGAATTAATTAATGGATTTAATCTCCAGAGAAGCTGTTTACAGAGAACTCCAAATGATTCTTATCATAGAAATGTGTAAAAACACCACTCCACATAAGCAGCAAATTTAAATAAAGTTTTATTTTTTAAGTGAAAAAAAAAAAAAAAGGCAGATTTTAGTCTGGCGTGACGGCACACACTTGTTATCCCAGTACTTTGGAGGCTGAGACAGGAGGATCGCAGGGTTGAGTACAGCCTCAGCAAGTAGTGAGACCCTCATCAACCTAGCGAGACCCTATTTAAAAAAAAAAAATTAAAAATAGGGTTGGGGGTATAGCTTGGAGGTAGAATGCCCCTGGCTTCAATCTCTAGTAAAACACACACACACACACACACACACACACACACACACACGACAGATTTTATGGGCTGTGAGTTACATCTCAAATTATTAAACTGGATGATTCTTTTTAGAGCTTTAAATTTTGGATGCTGATAGTCAACATTGAGCACTTATTTCGTCCCAGGTATTTGCTAAGTGCTTTGCATGCATCATCTTACCACAGCTCCACAACCACCCAAGGAAGAATACAGGTGAGCAAAGTTGGCTGGCAAAGGTTAAACACTTGCCCCTCATCACATGCTATTTAAGTTATAGAGCTGAGAGTCATATCCAGAGACTATATACATCACAGTGCTACATTACCTCTCTAGCTAAGGGGCCATACTATCCCATATTAGGAGACTGGATCCTTTGAAATCAGGAGTGACATATCAAAGGAGGTACTTAGGAGAGACAGTTTCTCAGTGGATTATGTTTTGTTGAAAGAATAGTAAAAAAATGTCTGATTCTAAAAGGTCGTAGACATTGTTCTAACTCAATTTTCCCCCTAAATTTCACTTTAGCCTCTATCTGACACCCTGCTATAGGACTTAATTTCAGACCTAAGCTCTTTCAAGTCAATCCCACAAACATTTATTGAGCACTGAATTGTCAAGCACTGTGTAGACCTGGGAGATGCAGAGGTGTGAGATGTGGGATTCAGTGTAGCCCAAGTGATGGCCTCTGAATGTCTGTTATAGTGGTGTATAAAGGAGCATGTAGGAAGAGAAGAATTCTTCACTTTATTTTAAAATTTTCTGCTTTTGAGGATGCTTTCTAATGAGGCTAGAACTAAAATTCTCTTGATTGACATGCATTTCAAATATATCTGTGCATCTAGGAGAAAGTCATTAGTTCAAGATATTTACATTTGATTTTTGAAAAGTGATTTCATGCAAAGATAACAATATTTTAAGGAAAAGATAATTTTACCCCTGAATTCCACAGTTCTTAACACCCTCAACTGAGAAGACTATAGATTTACTTCCTTTTCTCTAACCACTGATGTCTGTGGAGAAAATGAAATTGTAGTAGTATGAGAACTCAAGTATAAACAAAACCTGAAGGAAAGGAATGGCAGTTGTGAGGACCCTTGTGAGTAATGTGTTGCTTGATGTTGGCAAATAATCAACAAATGCTGGTTTCATTCAATTCTCAAAATTATTTCGGATGCAGTTAAAAAGGGGCCAACACTTTTTAAAAATTTGATAAATATTTTCCTGGAAAGTTGGAAAGGAGATTAGGTTTCACTGTTACTTCTCAATAACAACTGCAATTTTTTTAAGTCATTACAGTACTTCTACTTTTAATAAACATTTAAACTTAGCGCTTCGGATTTTATATTAATTCAGCATCCCTCCTCAAAAATCTCTAAGAGGACATGTAAAGCCATACAGAGATGGGAGGTGGGAGAAACCTGCCCTAAGAACCTAAACCATAACAGACAGGACAAGTTGAGGAGTTAGTGTGCATCTGGTTTCCTAGGGTCCTCCTCACTTGGCAGTGGGTGAGCCAACACGACACCACATGTTCAGTGACTGGTAAGCCTGCAACTTCAGTGCTCTAGTTGAAAACACTTAATATTTAAGGAATACAAAAGTGTGTAAAATTGGATAAAATGTTAGGTTTTCTTCTGTAGATATTTTCCACAAACCATCTTTCTACTCCTAAAGTTAAATTACTCTCAACCACATTCAGACCAAGCTTATTTCCATCTACAAAATTATGATAGTTGCTTATTATAAGCAAATATAATCTCTGAATTAAACAGTTAGTGATCAGTCTGATCACCTTATGATCAATAAAGACCACCCCATGAAATTTTGCATTTTAGGAAACTTGGAGCTTTAATATAGTTCAGTTTGAGTTAATGTCTCTCCATCCTTTATTTAGAAACACTGAAAGAAAAAGTACTCCTCAGTGCTTTGCTAAAATAAAACTTATAAAAACACTATCACAACATTAAACTTTCCCTTTTTCTAAAATAAGGTAGAGGAAATCACACTTGTTCAATAAGAAATTCCAAACAGTCTTCAACTTATACTAAAAGCAATTAAGATTAAGTATGCCAGAGTCATATCATAAAATGAAACTTAATTTAAACATCCTTTATGGTTGTATGGATTTGTTCATAAGTTCAGGTTATTATTTAATCTTTTATGTCTCAGATTTACTATCTGTAAATTAGGAATGATTTTATCTATTTCATGGATTGTGAGGATGAAATAAATTAGTATATTTAAAGTGTTTAGCACAGAATCTGGTTCTTACTAAAGTACCAGCAAATATTGACTCGTTATTTTCTACTTATTTTTTTATTTTTTTTTTTTTTGCGGTACTGGGGATTGAACTCAGGGGCATTCTACCTCCGAGCTACACCCCCAGCCCTACTTTTTATTCTTTATTTTGAAACCGAGTCTCACTAAGTTGCGGAGTGCCTCACTAGGTAGCTGAGGCTGGCTGTGAACCCGGATCCTCCGGTCTCAGCCTCCCGAATGCTGGGATTACAAGCGTGCGCCACCACGCCCGGCTTTATTTTCTACTTATTTTTAAGTGATGTTTATAGAACAGTTTAGGACAGTGTAGTATGATAGAAGGGAAACTAGCGTCAACCATTCATAGAGCAGATCCCACTTCCTGGTGTGACTTTGGCAAATTGTTTAGTCTCTCCTGTCTTCATTTCTTCATCTCTTCAGAGGGTTTATAAATGACTCCCTACAGGCTTATTTGTGGGTGAGAGGATATATTTGAAAGTTCCAATCATACTGCTTGGAACATTGTACAATTTCAGCAAATACTAATTGAATCTGCAATTTCCATTTGCAAATAGTAAATCTGTTGAAAACTAGTTCTTGCTCTCCTCTGGCAGATATACTTTGCTTATATTTATTCTGTGACTATTATAAATATTTTACAAATAATTTTGACTTCTAATAAGTTGTGTGTGTGTGTGTGTGTGTGTGTGTGTGTGTGTGTGTCCATGCATGCACCTGTGCATATTTGCTCTTCTGTTTTACTTGTTGGAAGATTGTGTGCTTGTTTGGATAAACAGCTTTTGAATCCTTTTTTTAAAAAAATTAATTGGTGCATTGTAATCATACATCTTTGTTAGGTACAAGCAGATAAAAGGCATACATGCACACATTTCTCATTTAACCCCTTCCCCAGTTCCCACCCCGCTCCCTCACCCTCCCTCCTTCTCAAATTCCGTTTAGCGATTGACTTTGATATAGTTGTGAAAGTACATCATCTGCATTAGAGTGTCGCCCTTCCACCCCTGTCCATCACCTAGAGTTAAGTCAACTTTTTTGCTTATCTAGGGTTTCTCCTTTTTTATCTGGAGTCCATCTTGTGCCGGTCTTCTCCCTACCATCTGCATATTAGGGAGAACATATGCTTTTTTACCCTTTGTGACTGACTAATCTCACTTAACATAACGTTTTCCAGTTCCATCCATTTCCCTGCAAATAATATGATTTTGTTCTTTATGGCTGAGTAAAATTCCATTGTGTACATATCCCATAGTTTTGTAATCCATTCATCTATCGATGGACATCTTGGCTGGTTCCATAGTTTGGCAATTGTAAACTGTGCAGCTATAAACATAGATACGAATGCATTGGTATGGTAGTTTGGTTTCCATTCTTTTGGGTAGATACCCAGGAGTGGTATTGCTGGATCATATCGTAGGTTCATTCTCATTCGTGTGAGGATCCTCCATACTGTTTTCCAGAGTGGTTGCACTAATTTGCAATCCTATCAACAATGTATTAGGGTTCCCACTTCTCCACACCGTCACCAGCATTTATTGTTGTTTGTGTTCTTGATGATTGCCATTCTGATTGGAGTTAGGTGAAATCTAAAGGTAGTTTTGATTTGCATCTCTCTGATTGATAATGATGTGGAACATTTCCTCATACATTTATTGGCCATTTGTATTTCTTTTGTGAAGTGTCTATTTAGAGCCTTTGCCCATTTTTTAATTGGGTTATTTGTTTTCTTAGCTGTGATTTTCTTGGGTTCTCTGTATATCCTAGATATTAGTCCTCTATCAGAAGAGTAGCTGGCAAAAATTTTCTCCCACTCTGTGGATTCTCTGTTGAGGTTCTTGATAGTTTCCTTAGCTGCACAGAAGCTCTTCAGTTTAATGCAATCCCATGTATTGATCTTCCTTCAAGTTGCTTGTGCTTTTGGGGTCTTGTTGAGAAAGTTTTTACCTGTGCCTATGTGTTGAAGTGTTGGGCCTATGCCCTCTTCAAGTAGCTGCAAGGTGTCTGGCCTGACTTCCAGGTCTTTGATCCACCTTGAGCTGACTCTTGTGTAGGGTGAGAAAGTGGGGTTTATTTCCATTTTCCTTCTTATGTTTAACCAGTTTTGCCAACACCATTTGTTGAAGAGGGTGTCTTTTTTCCAGTGTATGTTTTTGGCTCCTTTGTCAAAAATCAGTTGACTGTAAGCACGTGGGTCTGTTTCTGAATCTTCTATTCTGCTCCATTGGTCTGTGTGTCTGTTTTTGTGCCAATACCATGCTGTTTTTATTACTGTGGCTTTGTAGTAAAGTTTGAAGTCAGATATTGTGATACATCCTGCATGGTTCTTGTTGCTAAGAACTACTTTGGCTATTCTGGGCTTTTTGTTGTTCCAAATGAATTTAAGGATTGATTTTTCTATGCCTGTGAGGAGCGCCCTTGGTAGTTTTGTGGGTATTGCATTGAATCTGTAGATCACTTTTGGGAGGATGGCCATTTTTTTTTTTTTTTTTTTTTTTTTTTTTTTTGTGGTACTGGGGATTGAACTCAGGGGCATTCTATCTCCGAGCTATACCCCCAGCCCTATTTTTTATTCTTTATTTTGAAACCGAGTCTCACTAAGTTGCGGAGTGCCTCACTAGGTAGCTGAGGCTGGCCTCGAACCCAGATCCTCCGGTCTCAGCCTCCCGAATGCTGGGATTACAAGCGTGCGCCACCACGTCCGGTTGAGGATGGCCATTTTGATGATATTTATTCTGCCTATCCAAGAGCATGGAAGATCTTTCCATCTTCAAAGGTCTTCATCAATTTCTTTTTTCAACTTTTTATAGTTTTCCTTATAGAGGTCTTTTACCTCTTTGGTTAGGTTTATCCGTAAGTATTTTATTTTTGGCGGTGCTATTGTGAGTGGAATTGTTTTCTGGATTTCTTTTTCAGTGGATTTATGGTTGGCGTACAGGAAAGCTTCTGCTTTTTTTTTGCGATACTGGGGATTGAACTCAGGCTCACTCTACCTCTGAGCTATACCCCCAGCCCTATTTTTTATTCTTTATTTTAAAACCAAGTCTCACTAAGTTGCAGAGTGCCTCACTAGATAGCTGAGGCTGGCTGCGAACCCGGATCCTCTGGTCTCAGCCTCCTGAATGCTGGGATTACAAGCATGCGCCACCACACCTGGCTTCAAGCTTCTGCTTTTTAAGATTGATTTTGTATCCAGACACTTTGCTGAATTTTTTGATCAGTTTTATAAGTTTTTTGGTTGAGTTTGTTGGGTCTTCTAAGTATAGTATCATGTCATCTGCAAAAAGGGATAGTTTTAGTTCTTCTTTCCCTGTTTTTACCCCTTTGATTTCCTTCTCTTGCCTTACTGCTCTGGCTAGAGTCTCAAGTACTATCTTGAATAGAAGAGGTGATAATGGACATCCTTGTCTTGTTCCTGTTTTTAGTGGGAACTCTTGCAGTTTTTCTCCATTTAATATGATATTGGCTGTAGGTCTATTGTATATTGCTTCTATGATGTTGAGGTATGTTCCTTCTATTCCGATTCTCTGTAGTGCTTTTAGCGTGAATGGGTGTTGTATCTTGTCAAATGCTTTTTCAGCATCAATTGATATGATCATGTGATTTTTGTCTTTGAGTCTGTTTATGTGATAATTAGATGGATTGTTTTTCATAATTTGAACCAGCCTTTCATCTCTGGGATGAACCCGACTTGGTTATGGTGTATAATGTTCTTGATGTGGGTTAGCAATTTTGCATCTAAGTTCATCAATGATATAGGCCTATAGTTTTCTTTTCTTGAGCTGTCTTTATTTGGCTTTGGTATTAATGTAATGTTGGCTTCATAGAAAGTGTTTGGGAGGGTCCTGTTTCTTTCTGTTTCACAAAATAGTTTGAGGAGTATTGGGATTAGCTCTTCTATAAATGTTTTATAAAATTCACTTGGAAAACCATCTGGCCCTGGGCTTTTGTTTGATGTTAAACTCTTTATTGCTGTTTCTATGATTGTTATTGATCGATTTAAGTTTTCTATATCTTCTTGACTCAATTTAGGAAGGTTATATGTACCTAGAAAATTGTCAATTTCTTCTAGATTTCCCATTTTGTTGGAGTATAGTTTTTCAAAATAGTTTCTGATGATCCTCTGTATTTCCACACTGTCAGTGGTAATATCACCTTTTTCATCTCTTATTTTAGTAATTTGGGTTGATTCTCTCTTTCTTTTGGTTAGGTTGGCCAATGGTTTATCGATCTTGTTTATTTTTTCAAGAAACCAGCTTTTGGTTTTGTTGATTTTCTGTATTTTTTTTATTCTCTACTTCATTAATTTCTACTCTGCTTTTCATAATTTCCTGTCTTCTACTAGCTTTGGGGTTAGACTGTTCTTGTTTTTCAAGTGCTTTGAGCTGTGTCATTAGGCTATTTATTTGGTGATTTTCTGTTCCTCTTATGTGGGCACTCAGTGCTATAAATTTTCCTCTTAATACTGCCTTCAAAGTGTCCAAAGGTTTTGATATGTTGTATTTCTGTTTTCACTGGTTTCTAGGAATTTTTTTATTTCTCCCCTTACTTCTATGGCCCATTCCTCGTTCAGCAGTGTGGTATTCAGTCTCCATGTGCTTACATGGTTACTCTGGGTTGTCTTAGAGTTGATTTCTAGTTTCACTCCATTGTGGTCTGAAAAGATGCAGGGAATTATGTTACATTTTTTGAATTTGCCAGTGCTCACTTTGTGGCCCAGAATATAGTCTATTTTGGAGAAGTTTCCATGTGCAACTGAGAGGTAAAATAGTGTACTATTTAGAATGTAGTACTAGAAGAGAATTCGAGGTGCCTACTAAGGAACTCACTTAGGATTCCTTGCTGTGGTCTAAAGTGGGGGCTACTCCTTTAATCCAAGTTTGTCAGAATAAAATTCTTCTGAAAAAAAATTTTTTTTTTTTGGCAGAAAAGTGTATATGGTTGCCATTGTTTTTCAGTAGTTGTTCAGGGACCACCTGACCTGTAGTGTTGTTGTTGTTGTTGGTGGTGGTGGTGATAGCGTAATATTCTTTTTTTTTTTTTGCGGTACTGGGGATTGAACTCAGGGGCATTCTACCTCCGAGCTATACCTCCAGCCCTATTTTTTATTCTTTATTTTGAAACCAAGTCTCACTAAGTTGCGGAGTGCCTCACTAGGTAGCTGAGGGTGGCTGCGAACCCGGATCCTCTGGTCTCAGCCTCCCGAATGCTGGGATTACAAGCGTGCGCCACCACGCCTGGCTCGTAATATTTTTTAAAGTCCAGATTTCTGGGCACCATCCAAGATCTTATAAAGATTTTTAAAATGGGCCTAGGAATTTTTACTTTAATAAAATTTTCTAGTGATTCTTATGTTTATTGATGTTCAAAAATCACTATCTTACACATAGCTTGATTAGTTGGGTCATACTCCATAACATGTTCCAGTCCCATTTAAGAAAGTTCTAAGTTCATTAGTGTGTGCTAGAATAACACATTTGTGCAAACTGAAATATACGACTTACATTATCTTGTATGTTCATAGTTTCATTCCAGCTATTATATCTCTCCTAAGTACATTAAGGGGAAAAAAAATTCAAAATCTATTCAGCAAGCAAAGACATGGTCCAAAGCATTCCCTATGCTCATGTTTCCAACGAAGGAAAGCAAAAAAAAAAAAAAAAAAATGCCAGTATTATATTAAAAGTTTGAAAACATCTGAAAGTTCATATATACTACAAAACTATACATTGTTGGTGATATGATAAAATGGCTGATGAGGTAAGGGAAGTTAATTGGAATGTGATCAGAGTTCCCCTTTGATTATATGTATCAGAAAGAAGAAGCTATAATGTGTACAGAGCAACTGGAAATTAGACTTACCTCCATAGGCTACACTCCCTAAACAAGTAATATAATCTTTTCTGTTCCACTTTTCAATCTGTAGTTGATTTCATTTTTCCTCGTTCCTCCTCAGCTGGAGCAACCCTTGATCCCAGAAAGGTACTTACGAGCTTGTAGATGCAAAAGAGAGATGACCTTGATAATTTTAGAACTGAGATTCATCCCTCACCCAGCAAGCAGTTTGATTATCTAATGTGGTTCAGGCATTGGTGTATAAAAATGCCCTTATGGCATCCCACATTTTACAAACAAAAGGAACGGAACTTGTCCCAGCACTCAGAGCCATTTGTTGGCAAAAATCACCTGAGGTCTTCACAAACTTACTCCTCCCTCTTTTCTCTGTTTCTTTTGTGTTCCAAGCCTGTGCCTCAGAGAATCTTGTAGGTTTGCCACAGCTCCAATATCTCATTGCATCATTAAGCTCCCAGATCATCACATCCTCTCCGGATACGGCTCTCAGTGGAGCCAAGCTAATCAGCCAATGAGTCCCTAAAAAAGTTTACCCTTCAGGCTTAACTGGACACATTTTCTTCTCAAGCAGCTTTTGATGATTTAGTCCTTATCTTCTTCAAGCAATATTCCTTAGGAAAGGTTCAAGTTTCATTTTAGTCATAACTATTGATTTTTTTTTTTTTTGGTGGTGGTACTGGGGCATTTAACCTAGGGGCGTTCTATCTCCAAGCTATACACCCAGTCCTATTTTTATTCTTTATTTTGAAAAAAGGTCTCACTAAGTTGTGGAGGGCCTCACTAAGTAGCTGAGGCTGACTGCAAACCTGGGATCTTCCTGTCTCAGCCTCCCAAGTACTGGGATCACAAGCATGCGCCATCACACCTGGCTAACTATCGATTTCTGAACATGGAAACTAACTTTTTCTTACCTCACTCTATTCTTTCTCTGTAAGACCATAAATATACAAGACTTTTCATCTAGTTGATCTATTTAATTTTTATTAACAATATGAAAATTGTCAACTAAGTGAATTGACACTATTGTATTGAGGAATTTCCCCTGTATCAGTTCACTTGTAGATATGAATCTCTCTTTTGAGCTCTAGCCTTCTGAGTGGACCTCTCTACCTAGATGTCCATGTTCACCTTAAAGTAATACAGAAGGTGACTCATGACCTGGCCCCTGCATTCCTCACCATCTTCATCTCCTGATGTGCAGTGCATACTAGTTGTACCAGACTGCTTTCAGGCCCCAGGGGCGATGCATCTTTAAGTTCTGTGACTTTGCATAGATGATTTCTCCTGCTTGAAGTGAATTCTCTTCCCCCCTCTTTCCACTGAGTTCTTAGCTCAGTGACTTTTTCAACCTTCTGTGCAGATAAATGAGAACTTACCAACTTCTATAAAAACTATAATGCCTTATTCCTGTCTATATTTATAATCCCAAATGTTGTCTCCTCATTCCAAGAATCATAATTTATTTTATTGGTTGCCAATGTATTTTTGTCTTCACTACCTTCACCTTTCCTTAAAGTTTCTTTTTTTCTTTACATTATTCTTTCCTTTTCAGGTTCTAATTATTTTAATATTTAATTAATTAATTTATAATTTATTTGTTTTACATTAAATCATATTTAAATAGTCACAGAGGTTGACTATAATTTCCCTGCCAATAGTCTACAAAGGACAATAAAGAGATAGATGGCATACATGATCTAATAAAGTCACATTTTTATTATTGAATGTAGCTTATTAACAGTTTAAAGAGGTATAATTTATGTACATAGATTTCACATACTTGTGTACACCTTGATAAGACCCATGTAGCCATCCACCTGTGAAGCCAGCAGCATGGCTCTGATGGTGAATACTTTCATCACCCTCAAAAGTTTCCTACTGCCCCTCTGCACTCTTTCTCCCTCCGTCTCCACCCTTACATTTCAAGGTACCAGTCTGCTTTTTGGCTAGATTACTTTCATTTTCTAGAATTTTATATGAATGGAAACATGTAGTAGAAACTCTTCTATCTGCTATTTTTTACTCAGCAAAATTATTTTTGCAATTTCATCCATGCTATATATATCAGTACTTCATTTCTTTTTATTGCTGAACAATATACCATTTTTAATAAACCACACTGTGTTTATCCATTCAGCTGTTGATGGATATTTGAGTTGTTTCCAGTTTGGAGTTTGGGACTACTACCAATAAAAGCTTTTACATTTATGTACATATATATATATATATATATATATATATATATATATATATATATATATATATATATATATATATATATATATATCTTTGTATAGATATATATGTCCTAAATTCCCAGAAATGGGATGGCTGGTTCACATGGTAAGTCAAGAAACTGCTAAAATGTTTTACAAAGTAAATTTTCTACCAGCAATGTAAAATGCTTATACATTCTCACCAACATTTGGTATGGCCTTTCTTTTTAATTTTAGTCATTCAAATGGAAGTATGGTGTTATCTCACTGTAGTTTAATTTCCAATTCTCTACCACTGAGCATCTTGTCATTTGTGTATTTGACACTGTATATCTTCTTTCATCAGGTATCTTTTTATTTTTGCCTATTTAGAGGGGGAATATTGTGTACTTTATTATTGTTGAAATCTAAAAGTTTTTTGTATATTCTGGTTATAAGTGTTTTATGCATTGCACATATTTTCTTCCAATCTGTGACTTGTCTTTTCACTCTCTTAACGGTATCTTTTAAAAGATTAGACATTGTTAATTTTAATAACATCTGGTTCTTCAATTTTTTTTTTTTTTTTTTTTTTTTACGGATCAAGCTTTTGATGTAGTAGCTAAGAAATCTTAAGAGCACAGAATTTTCTCCTATGCTTTCTTCTTGAAACTCTGTAGTTTTTGTTTTACATTTAAGTATATGATCTACTTTGAGCTGACTTTTGTGTATTGTTATGAGGTAAGGATTAAAGTTTCCTAAACTTTAACATGGATACCTAGTTCAGCACTATTTCTTGAAAAGACTTTTCTGCCTCCACTAAATTACCTTTGTGCTTTTCTCAAGCACTAGTTGTCCACATTTATATGGGTCTGTTTCTAGACTTTGTTCTGTTTCACTATTCTGTGTGTCTGTCCATTCACCAGTAGCACACTGTTTTGATTACTGTAGCTTTAAAACAACAGGAAATCCTTTATCTTCATAGGAAGAACATTAACAACTATATATTTAAAATATGTACTCTTAAAAGGTAGAGGCATATTGGGAGATATCTGGGGAATCTCACCAAGTGCTGTGTGCATGTGTGTCCCTATCACTCTGAGCTGCATTATGGTGTGAGACTACAATGTACCAATAAAAGTATATTAAAAAGTAGAGATATGCAATGGATAACTGAGAGAGTCAGAGACAGAGGAAGACAAAGTGAGAGAAGGGAGATTTGGGAAAAAGAATGGTGTAGAAGGTGTCCCTGTGAAGTATTTTGCTGTTAGGAATACTCACAACAGTGAGGTAGCTTATTACAGTTGGATGGAGCAGTTTTCAACTGATTTTTTTTCAGTGGAGTCTACACTTAATATTTTTCTCTAGAAAGGCATATTCATTTGAAGGGGAATCAGGTTTATAGCATATGAGCTATCTCCCAGTTTCTTCTCTTGAATTACATCATTGGCAGATACTAAAGGACCTGGAGGAGAAGCATTTGTCTAAATAATGAAAACCAACTATCCACTTTAATAGTGGTCAATGGATAATTTTCATAGGGAAATCAAGTGATCACACAATCCCTGAACTTCTTGTTAGTTTCTAACTGTTTCTTTGTCCATCTATTTTTTCATACATTGTAGGCTACTCTGGAAATTACATAGATTCTTTCAGATTGAACATATCATGTAAGTTTTAGTTAAGCATGACTTCTGTTATGATTACCATAGGGAGATGGGGGCTACGCGGTACATCACAAAATGTCTGGGACAGTCAGAAACAAGAAGCAATTTGGGATGGCTGCTTTTTATTTTACTTTACCAAAAAAGACAAGCAAAGTTAGTTAGATTAAAGATAGGAGTGATTTGTCCTTTTGCAACTAAATACATAAACAGTGCATGTAAATATTTAATATGTGAATATGAAAGGGCTCTTATAAACACAAAAAAACAATAAACAACCTCAGTAAAGTACAGGAAAACAGTTTGCATTTTGCTTGGCATAGTGTTTTCTTTATTGAGTTAAATTAACAAACCACAATTTCATCATTAGTCTACAAGATAGTAGACATACCGTCAAAGCAAACTACAGGAGAGACCAGATTGATTCATGCCAAACAAATGTTCATAGCTAACAGCTGTATTATCACTGATTCTAATTTACACAGTTGGGGTTCTCTCTTCATTTCCTAAGTAAATGTCATGTTGCACGATTCAGACCCATCTCACTGCTTGAGGAATGGATAGGGTCAGCTGTCTTCTGTCTGGTCTTATCCTCCTTGTAAGTGGGGAAGTTTCCTGCTACAGTTTTAGCTATTTTTTAAAAACAGCTAATAGGCCTTTTTCTAAAGTCATGTAAATCCACTAGTGAATCATCTAGCATTTTAATAGGAAATACCATTGGATATGACAAAACTTTTGACTGTACAGGTTTTAAGTTACTCGTTTTCTTCCTTTTTTGAGGTACATACATCAAAATGTGAGTACTAAAGGATAAGAAACGCATGCTCCCATCTTTGATGAGATTCCCTGACTTACTTACTATGCTAAATACAGTATTCTATAGTAGATTTCTCTCCTCCAAGCTCAGGCTAACCATGAAGATGCTAACATGCCCGTTCCTTTAGCTCACCTAGTTGTAGTAGGACATTCGGTTCTTTGACTTGTGTACTCCATAATTCTTCCTATCAAAGCAGACTGAGAAATGAAAATTTTGATTTTTTTATTTATCTGAAATAGAAAGTGAGAGTTTTATGTAACAAAAGGATGACATAATGTCCAGGGCAGTTGACCAATAAGTTGGCATAGTGTGCTTAATTTTGAGAGTCCCACTTGTAGCAGAGGGTATCTAATCCCCAGAAAGTGAAGACCAGAGGAGAGACTGCTGAGAGAAGCTGTCATGGAGGGAAAGAGCCCAAGGTTCCATGTGGGCATCCTAGATCCAGCCCTGGCTTTGCCACTCCATGGGTGCCTGACCCCAAGTCATTTCTTGATCTAAGTCTTTTTTTTTTCTCAACTCTAAAATGGAGTAATAATTCTTGCCTCCCAGAATTGTCATTAATATTAAATAAAATAATGTTTTTGAGAACAAGTACCATGGGATAGGTCCTCACAATAATCATGTTAAATAATTGGAGAGTGTAGCCAGTGACGAAAGGCTAAAGTGACAACTATGAGAAAAATGCCTTTAAAGATTTTTTACCCCATGGTTCTTAACACTAGAAGCACATTTGAACATTCTTGGGAGCCTCTGAAAAATAACCATGCCTTCATGCTTCACTCCAGACTAAGATGAGCAGTCTCTGGATATAGAGCCTAGGCATGGAAAAAGATTTCACATGCCCTGGGAGTTCTGATGTGCAGCAGTGTTGGAAATGTAGAACCATCCCCTGTATTGGAGATGAGTAAATTAAAGCCAAAAGGAAGAGAGAAATCCAAGGTCCTCCTACTAGTTGCAGCAAAGCTCAGCCTTGGACAGACATCTTATCTTCTCTCACCTCTGCTTCCATAATTCCCGGAAACCTTAGGAGTAGCCATTATGCTCTGGCTCATTGATCCAACAAATGTTATTAGAGATTATTTGTGTGTATATATACATAGAAAAAATCAGTCAGATAGGGTCACTCACTCCACTGACTAATTCAGTCTAGTGAGGAAGATGGACAGCTAGTGAAGAAGTAGAGGGTGAGAGTTCTATGCAAACTACTATGGGATCCAAGAAGGAGGAGCCAAATTATATGGGGAGAGTGGGAGAGAAAGTTAGCTGTTCAGAGTAGGTACAGAGTTAGACCTGGAAGAACAAGTTTATCAAGTAAGCAAGGGAGGAAAGGCATTTAAGGCAGAAGAGGCAACTTATTCAAGGACATAGCAGTGTGTAAAGGCAAGTGGTTTAGTTTGAATAGAGTGATGGGTGTGTGGTGGTAGGAAAGAAGGCTAGAACCATAGTGAATGGTTATGTTCATTTTCATAGTCTGCATTTCACAGATAAAATCTTGAAATTGCTTTTACTGCTTAAAGGAATGGTTACTGCTTAAATTAAAGGGTCTTTTGGTTCTATTACTCTCTGGTGAAAATCTGAAAAGATTAATTTGACCTATTTCTGGGTATTTCAGAACAGTAAGAGGTGCTCACTTCACATATTTTTGGCATTGACATTTTCATCACAGTTGGTACTAGGAAGCATAACAATGAAAATTTAGAAAAGGGAAGAAGCATACACTCGATCCATTTGGGGTTTAGTTTAAGAAATGAAAATAAACCAGTTTACTGATATCTCTAGTAGAGACTTCTTTTTCATTTTCTTAAAAAAGGAAACATATCTCTGAGAAGGAATCCATCCTAATTTGAGTCATTAATTAATAAAAAGAAACATTTTACCCAACTTTACAAACTTTGTCAGGGAGAAATTGTCTTGAATCAAGAAAGCATGAAAAGCCTTTTGTGTTCTTTTTTGTTCCTTATAACAAATTATTTTCCTTGCAAAGAGCAAAATTGCATTCCCCTGCACTGCTGCACTGCCGTGAACACCAGCCAGTACATTACTTCTCTTCCAGGGATACTCCTGATATCAATCTTGAAGTCTATTCAAACAAGGATGGGAGGCAGAGTTGAACTGTGCCAACATTCCTGCTGAGAATTAGCCCAGTTTCATTATGTGTGGGGGAGCCCCAGTTTCCCACCCTTGCCTGTTTGGGGTACATAGATTCAGCGGAGACTCTGTAGGGAGTAGGGAGTTACGAGACCACACGATAGGACACTATCACTTACTCTTTCATAATAAGTTCTGTGCAAGGAAACTAAAAACAGACCAGGGTTTCTGCCATTCCGTGCAGCTGTGGTGTCTTGTGAAAAGCAACTTCTGCGTCTTGAGGCAAGGAAAACACAGACGAATTGCAGCCGGACTCCATAGAGTGAGCAGGGACCCCAGGATTCCCGTTTGTCTTTTTTAACTCCTGCAGTTAGCCAGAGTACTAAGCGACAAATTTACCCCTTGGCCTGTGCCTTCATTTTGCAGATGAAGAAGCTGAGACCTGGAAGAGATGAAGTGGCTTTCCCAAATTGAAGGTTCCTTAGGAGCCAAGCCAGAGTTTGTTGTATATGTCTCTTGACCCATATAGGCCACTGTAGTCCATAAACCTACATATGGTTATAATTAGGTTGTCAGTGATGGGACAGGACAAATAATAGGAGTACATTTTGAAACCTTTTCTGATTGGAAAAAAAAGGTGATGAACTAAAAATTAGGACTCTATACCTTTATCTTAAATTTATATTAATGTCATATACAGGATTTAGTTTCTCAAACTGTAGGCTTATACATTTTATCTTATAAATTGCTTATTTCATCCATGTAGGCATGGATTTCATGAAGTTTATTTCTATTAACCTGCCTCCTAAGCCTCCTTTATCTCACCATGCACCTTCTACCTTATGATCAGTAAGGAACCACGCTTAAACTTCTCCATCTAAGAAGGGTTGGCCAATCCCAGACCTTTGTTTTATGTCCATAGTACATTATTTCTTATATTTTCTAATCCCATATATTTTGACTTTGGAAAATTTTGAATGTTTTTTTTTTTTTTTTTTTTTTTGTGGTACTAGGGATTGAACTCAGGGGAGTTCTACCTCCGAGCTATACCCCCAGCCCTATTTTTTATTCTTTATTTTGAAACCGGGTCTCACTAAGTTGCGGAGTGCCTCACTAGGTGGCTGAGGCTGGCCTCGAACCCGGATCCTCCGGTCTCAGCCTCCCAAATGCTGGGATTACAAGCGTGCGCCACCATGCCCAGCTTGAATGGTATTTTTATAAGTAATACTTTTGCTTGGTCTGTATAGGACTTACCATATTTCATAAGCAAACTAACACGTTAGACCCATTTGTCACTAAAATCTTTGTTTTTAAATATATTACTTTTGTCTATTAAGAATCACCAAGATCTTTGGAATTGCATCTATTTTCCTTTTTTCTTCATGGTTATAATAAGAAGAAACACTTCCTATTTGGGGTCATTTAACCTCCCTCCACTCTCAAGGAGTAATAATATATTTTCAAGAGAGTTTGACCTGGAAACCAAGAGCATCATGGGAAAGCATATAATGCCTGACCTTGTAATTAATGAAGGGTCTTGCATCCTAGTTTACTTCTGTAGGTAAGGATCAGAATGGTCTGACTCTGGGTATAGCAAAGTACTACAGAATTATAATTTTACCTGTTCAGATACAGTATTAAATGAGACCCATATTTTTTTCTAAGTGAACTGCAAAGCCAGCTGCATTTGTTGAGCAGCTACTAGGTTTACATGGGAGTCACAGCTGAAGCTGTGAGTTCTTGTTGGTAAAAGAGTAAGTCCAACATTACACCTTGCACATAATAGAACTATGAATATGCATGGAATGAAGGAAATTAGTGAAAACTAGGGTTTTCAAGAGTGTTCTGTCCTGAGGGCACTCCATATGGAAGTGGTTCTCCCATGGCCCAGCAGTTCCAGTTTGAGGCTGAGCGGCCACTCGATCTTCTTCTAGAGATGAAGAAGAAAGGCATTATTCATCTGAGATTTGTCTCAAAGTGTTTATCATAAACTTTGCTTCTAAGGAAAAGCTACAAAGCATTGGCACAGGAAAAATTATTCTTAGGTGTATTCTTCTCTGTTGATCTGCAAAACAAGAAACCAAGTGAGACTTTTGTGTAGTTACTGTAACCATGAAAATAATCACTGGATAACATTCCTAGTGACAAAAAGTATGAATGCAGAGGATGGCCTGATGAATGTCATGGGGTAGGGAGGAAGGTAATACCGGCGGGGCCAGCACTCTCTTTTCCTACCCCAGATATTTATTCAGAATCTTTTTATGTGTAGAACTCACAATTTCTCCTTGCTCTTGTTTGTTTCTTGAATGTGTATCTGAAATAAGAAGCTTTGTAATTGACAATTTGTGGATATAATTTGTGTCTATAAGAGGTGCCATTCCTACTTCTTTTCAGATCACTTTGGAGTGCAGGGATAAGATTTTGGTGGTATGCTGTACACACTAGGTGCTCAGTAGACACAGAAAAGGAGGCAGAAAAGAGGACAGAAAACAGGGAGGAAGGAAGGGAAAGAGAGGGACTGACTCTAGGCTCAGGCCCTAGTCAGTTTGCAGAGTCCAACAGGTTCTGGCATTGACCAGTTAGATAACTTAGTAATGTTCATTAACTTCTCTCAAATTTGCTCATCTATAAAATGAGATAATACCTACTCATTTTTGAGAAGCATAAGTTAATGCACATTAATGTCTGCCGTAAACTGACTCATGTAGTGAACATTATGTTCATGAATTCTAGTGATTGTGAAAATGCTTACCTATTTATCTTTTTGGACTTTTTAAAAAAGTGTGTGCACATCAATTAATATAGACTCCCCAGAGCAGAGTGAGCCAAGCACACTGAAATTCCCCATGAGAGCAGGCCATCACAGGGTTGCTGTTTCTCTAATGCCCTTAGGTGTGAGTTTCCTCCTGTACAAAGTGTCTCAGGCTGTAGGCATCATTTCTGCCTCACACTGTTCTCATATCAGAACAGAGGGCCAGATCTTCCTTTCCTTTGTGTACATGTATTTTTTTTTTAATTTGGAGGAGAGGGAGTACATTTGTTTGTCTAAAAACAGGGCCTTTACTGATCCCAAATCTTCCCATGGAGTTTGTCTGAAGAGAGAAGAGATCCAAGCTGGTGAGGACAGGCAGTTTGACGGGACAGAGTTGCCTGTCTGGCATTAGAGTGAGATGTTAGCATTTCTTAACAATTTGCTAGGTAACATTTTTCTGCAAAACAAGAAACAAATTCTACCTCCTTCAGAGATAATGATTTCCTTCTCCCCACCCAAGGCTAGGTTTCTTCAGAATGAGGTTATATTTTCTGAAATTTCTTAGAGCAAAAGCATTCAACCCAGCAAACGAATAACATTGGAGACTGAGGGAGACAGAGTTTCCCAGTGTTTTCTTGAAATAATATGCGTAGATGGTTTTGGAGGTCTAGAGGACACCTACTTTGGAAGATCCAGTGGCACCTGCCCTCTCTATTAGATTCAGAAAAAGAGGGCCGCCTAGCTTCTCACACTTGAGCATGGTTAGCCTGTGTGTGCCAAGCTGGTTCTGAGTGCCATCTCTGTTAAATCATAGAATCCCCAGGACTCTCTAAATCTGACATACACATTTTTATCCCCATTTACAGAGGAGGGAACCAATGCTCAGAGAAGTTAAATAAATTTCCCAAGATCAAAGAGTCGACAGGTAATAGAGCCAATGAAAACTCCAGGCAGTCTAGCTCAAGTTTTTCTCTGCCACAGCTCTCCACTGAGAGCATGTCAGCCCTGCTACAGATTCTCAGCAAGGGGCTAGAGGAGCTAAACAGAAATGCAGCATTCCTCTTCTCCAGGGTTCTTACATATTTATTTTTTAGTAGAATTCTTGGCACAAATAGCAGTTTTTTTCATCTCGATAAGACCATACTGCCTGTGTGAGCTGTATAGTGGCTCAGCATTTTCCATAAAGTGGCATCTGCTCTCCAGTAGAGCAGCGCCCTGTTACAGGCTGGTTTTTTGGGAGCGGTCACTGAGATGAAGTTTGGTATGCTGGATATTTATTAGGGATCCCTGATGAAGGGGAATAGACACCAGGGGAGTTGAACTGCAGTACACATCTGACACAGCCGTGGCCAGCCACCTGGGGCATGGTGAAATTATATGTGGTCCCTCAGAGGGGTTCTGTGCAGGGCTGAAAGGTCAGGACCTTTGTACCCCTGCTACCATGAGTGGAGGATAGTGGCCACCCAGGGAGGGCGTTTCAGCCAGCATCCTCACCACAGTGACCCAGAAGACCTGATGACCACAACACAAGAGGAAGGAAGATTTATTTGCTCACAGTTCTACAGATTTCAGCAGCTTCAGTCCATATTAGTTACATCTGCAGAGCTCAGGGAATGGTGATAGAAAGCACAGAGAGTGCGAGGAGAGGGGACAAGGGACATTTTATCTCTATGTATGTATGTATGTATGTATGTATGGAGAGAGAGAGAGAGGAACCTAGGGCCACACCCCCAGTGACCCGCCTCCTCTAGCCCCACCCCACCTTCCTCCTGTACCACCCAGTAAATCCATAATTCATCAGTGAGATTGCCCAAGATGAAATTAGAATGCTGTGACTTGATTATTTCACCTCTAGCCGGGCGTGGTGGCGCACGCTTGTAATCCCAGCATTCGGGAGGCTGAGACCGGAGGATCCGGGTTCACAGCCAGCCTCAGATACCTAGTGAAGCACTCCGCAACTTAGTGAGACTCGGTTTCAAAATAAAGAATAAAAAAATAGGGCTGGGGGTGTAGCTCAGAACCCCTGGGGGTGTAGCTTGAACTCCTGAGTTCAATCCCCAGTACCGCAAAAAAAAAATTATTTCACCTCTGATTTTTTTTTTTTTTTTTTTTTTTTTTTTTGCATTGCCAGTACATGAGCTTTTCCAGGGGACATTCTGTATCCAAACCATAACCGAGGGCGTCCTCTTATGAGAGACATCTTTCCAACTGACAGATCCCAAAGGAGCTGGCAGCTGCAGCTCTCCCCTGACAGTACTCTCTGCTTCTGAGGTGGCACATTCTTCCTTGAGCAGGTGCTCTGGGTAGTACATCCCTTTTTCCAGTGTGACATTTATCAGTTTCATCATTAATGTGAGCAATGGCAAATGCTTTCTCCAAACTCAGCCTTTTGTTTGGATTCCAGATAGATAAGCATTTGCAACATTGCACAAGTTGATAGTCTCTGTGGACCTGGGTGTGGTGGCACACACTTGTAATCCCAGTACTTGGGAGGCTGAGACAGGAGGATCATAAGTTCATGGCCAGCCTCAGCTACTTAGTGAGGCCCTCTACAACTTAAAGAGACCCTGTTTCAAAAATAAAGAATAAAAAATAGGGCTAGGGGTGGAGCTCAGAAGTAGAATGCCCCTGGGTTCAATCCCCAGTACCACCAAAAAAAAAAAAAAAAGAATAATCTCTCTGGACCATATGATAAAAATCATACCTGGCATTTTTGGAGCTACACAAACAATTTGTTTTACCTTTATCATCTTTAAGGTGGAGCTAGTTGGCTCTGTGTGTGTGTGTGTGTGTAGTGATAGAAACCTCTAGTCACATTTTCCTTTCCACTTATCTTTAGACAAATCATTTTGTGATTAGATTTCAGGCTTAGCTACCTTCTCTTTGCCCCTTTCATCATGAAACTAGAGCTATCCTTTGGTGAACGTCAGCAGGGATGTTGGGCTGAGTCACAGCAGCCTTATATCTTGTCCACCCACATTGGCCACAGAAGCTGTCCCTGTGTCATTCAGTAGGATCAGTTACTGCTGCATCCCATTGTTGTCCAGAGCTGGCTTTGGCTGCTATCTCTACAGTAAGGAGTGTGAAACCCTTTTCTGTTTCCTTTATTTCAGGTTGGGAAGCTCATCCAAGAAGCAGCTGGAAGAAGTAATTTGAAGAGAGTAACTCTGGAACTTGGAGGAAAAAGTCCTAATATTATTTTTGCTGATGCAGATTGTAAGTCAGTCACAGATCATGCCTAGCACATCCCCATTCAGTGCTCTCTTTTGTATCTTCAATGACAGGACATTAGGAAAAAGGTCTTTGAAGCTAAGGGAAGTCAAGATACCTCCTGAGGAGGAAATAGCTTACTGCTGGGGAAAGGGCACTTATCAGTTGACTACTGAACAGAGTTTGATTTCTCAACACTAATGAGCTGTTTTAACTCAATGACTCTGTAGAATAGGGTAGATGGGGTGAAGGCCTGATCAGAAGTATATAGTAGAAGGAGCAATATTATCAGCCTCTGACCACCCAAAGTATAGTCTCTGCCTAGATTGAAGACATCTAAAATTTCTCACCTGGGCCTGCTGGCTGATAAATCACTAAAAATAAATCCTACTTTACCAGTCCTGCCAGCATATTCCTAACCCACAAAGCCCTCTCTGGTTAGTTGTCTCAACCCCTTTCTTCTGCTCCCATGACTTTCAGCTAGAGTTACAACACACTGAGGTCAACTTAAGTGCAAATAGACCTTGCCTGGAGGACTTTACAGAGGCTTTGAGCAATACTGTAGGAAACCCTGTATCTCCAAGAAGGAAAGCCACCGATTACGTTTGGCACAGGTGTGGTCATTTTATTTTGAAAAGCTCTCCAGGGAATGAAATTCTGTAATTTTGTTCACTCATTCTTGTTCTTCTCCCCATCCTCCAACCAGAGCTGCTTTTCGGATTTCATCAAATTGCTTGAATTGTAGCCCCAGCTTGGAATTTGCAGTTTGCTTTTGTTTTACATTATTTTCAAGATCAGAATGCTTATACTTATTCCTCTTGAGGTATAAGCACTCCACTCTCTGCCATCAATTGATCTGGTCAGTCAGCCAGTCATTTAGCAACTAGCACACCCAGATTTATTAATAGTATCTTGAAGGGTGTGGTATAAGAGATGAAAATGGAAGAGTTATCATGTGCTATTGTACAATTTCATGTCAACACAGAAGTAATTTTGTGTCTTCCAAGAAGATCCACTGCTATTAGTTTAATCACAAAAATGCTAATTAAACATACAACTACAAGATCCTATAGAGTTTATAAATTGACAGGCCACATGCAGAGTATACACACGTTTACTTGTCTAAACATTACACCATGCTTATAAAACAAAAATTGCATATTAAAATACTGATTTCCTGGTTTTCTTAAAATTGGAAAGATCTGGTGAACCGTGGGCTTGCATTTGTGCATGGCCAACCCAGCTGTAGTAGCTTCCCTTCTTAGTTTCTCCATTACATTTCTTTACCATGGACAGATATTATCTGCCTTACCCTTTTGCATAGTGGCGATCAGAGATTCCTGTTATAGATTATGCAGTCCAATCCTTCTGTTTCCAGAACAAAAAAAGAGACTCAACTGAAGTTGTCCAAGTTCACATGGCAAGTAATGTCAGGGTCTGGTTAGAACAAGTACTAAGCTGCATTCTCACTCCAAAGCTATTCACTGGTATACTGCGTGGTGAGCAGGACAGGATAGCTGGGGCCTTGGAGAGAGGAGAGAGGTGGGTAGCTCCATAGATAGGTCCCTTTGCAGGCAAAGCAGTATTATGAGTATGGCTGTTTCCTCCTGCAGTGGACTATGCTGTGGAACAAGCTCACCAGGGCGTGTTCTTCAACCAAGGCCAGTGCTGCACCGCAGGGTCTCGCATCTTTGTAGAGGAGTCCATCTACGAGGAGTTCGTGAGAAGAAGCGTGGAACGGGCCAAGAGACGAATAGTGGGGAGTCCCTTTGATCCCACCACTGAGCAGGGTCCTCAGGTGAAGATACATCAGCATTCCCTTTGTTTAATTTCTGGCCAGCACAGACATTGGGCACTAGTGAGACTCAACAAGACAGTATCTTCACTTTTCTGCTGCCTAGAAATGTCTCTGTGAAGGATTACTTATTTCTTCTGCTGTCTATGTCTAATTTCTTTCTAAATTTTATCTCTGTAAAACTATAGGGTTAGAATTCTCTTAAGGATATTTTGAATTTGGGGGCTGATATAGATTCTCTTTCAGCTCTAGACAAAATCCTGGGCATGACAAGATGATCTTGACCCTAGAACCCAGTCCCAGTCCCAGTCCTTCTAATCACTAGGCTTCAAAACATCCTTACTGGTGCCATAGTCCTGGAGGATGAGTATCTCTCCAGCCCAGAGCCATTTATCCTTTACCAGCTGTCAAGGATTCTCCCCACCACCTTGCACTAGCCTTGCAGCTTGTGAATGTGTAGGAGTGAAGGTCTGGCTCACTTTCCTCCTGGCAGTATGGTTCTCTGTGACTGTGTGACACTGTGGTGGTTTGGCAAGAGACACAAATGTCCCTCCTGCGCAGCCAGGTTCATCATAATCATCATAATGTATTTCTAAATGGTTTGAATCTGTAGACAGGGTCTGAAAATTGATAAAGGAATATCTGAAGCAGCTATCATCTGGGCCACTATAGCATAGATTTTCTTGGTAAAAGACAACATCTCCTCAGTATGGTTGCCATTAGAGAGATCAGTGTTCTATCTGAGCACTATATAAAACTCAGGTGAATGTAGGGGTTTTTTTGTTTTGTTTTTGTTTTTTTTTTGTGGTACTGGGGATTGAACTCAGGGGCATTCTACCTCCGAGCTATACCCCTAGCCCTATTTTTTTATTCTTTATTTTTGAAACTGAGTCTCACTAAGTTACGGAGTGCCGCACTAAGTAGCTGAGGCTGGCCTCGAACCCAGATCCTCCAGTCTCAGCCTCCCAAATGCTGGGATTACAAGCGTGCGCCACCACGCCCGGCTGAATGTAGGTTTTTATGTAATTTGTCAAAATAATTGAATAACTGTGTTGAAAGGAAGACTGATCTTAGTTTTTGGACTAGGAAGTTTGCCCTCACTTAATCCTCTACCATAAAGATGTAGAAGTAATTTCTGAGGTGGTGGTGGAGGGGAGAGAGAAAAGAGGAAGAAAATGTCTTTTGTGTGGCACTATCAAAGATGCTATGTGTTAACTTATCTATGTTTTTTGTCTTCTTAATATCAGTACAATTTTTGCTTAATCATTCACTTGGTTATAGAAGTGAATTTCTCCTTTAATAAGCCATGAGTAATAAATTAGCCAGTGTCTCCATCATTTTGGTACATTCTCTAAAGCTTCACTTGCTGCTTCAGATTAGGCACAATCATGAGAGCTGTACCTTTGTTGGAGTCTTCTGTTTATTAGGTTGAGCCATACATACTTTCCAGGTTTTTTTATAGATCAAAAATTGGAAAATAATAGCAGTTTTGTATCATTTGACTAGATGTAATGAAATTTTGTAAATATAAACAAGAGCTTCTTGAGAGTATGCTTGTTCACATTTTCATAGAAGGTTTTACTTGCGGTGATTTCTCCTGTAGATTGATAAGAAGCAGTACAACAAGATCCTGGAACTCATCCAGAGTGGTGTGGCGGAGGGTGCCAAGCTGGAATGTGGAGGCAAAGGACTGGGCCGAAAGGGGTTTTTTATTGAACCCACAGTATTTTCCAACGTCACCGATGACATGCGGATTGCCAAGGAAGAGGTATCAAATAGAGCGTTCTTATGAAAGCTTCATCTTTCTTGGGATGGTTTCCATGGCATTTCTAATACAGTTTTAGAGTTCTAGCATTATTTTATATTCATACATTTCCCAATGGCTATAAACATGGCTATGAAAATCCCAGTTGTGGGAAAAAAGTTAAACCAGAAGGCAAGCAAGCTAAAGATGGCAGCCAGGGGACATGCTGTGTGATTGTTATTAGCCAACACTGGCCTCCAAAATACACTTGCAACAGTCTAGTTCTCCCAAACATGGACCACTTAGGCCATTAACTAGCAAAGAGAAAAAACCCAAGCGTCCTTGTGTCTGTGCAGGCGAGGGCTAAGGAGCAAGCAAGTCAGCCAGAAGTACACTGCAGTATTCTCAGTTCTGGAGGAGTGTTTGGGGGCTCATAAGGAATGTCACTTTGTCTTCTGTACCTAAATGACACACCTTAGTACACACAGGGGGATCAAATGAAGGCAGGGGTTGGGGGGAGGGCAGGCGGTGCTGAGGATATTAAACTCTGAGGTTATTCTGGGAAATTTTGAGATATTTTACAGTTTTGTGCTGCTAAACTTAAATGTCACTTAAATAATGAAGGCAAAGTAAAAGTGGGGAAAGCAGGTAAAGGAATGGCAAAGCAGCCCTGTTGAGTTCAACTATTTTGTTGCAGATCTTTGGTCCTGTTCAGGAAATTCTGAGGTTTAAGACTATGGATGAAGTTATCGAAAGAGCCAATAACTCAGAGTTTGGACTGGTAGCAGCTGTCTTTACTAATGACATCAACAAGGCCCTCACAGTGTCTTCTGCAATGCAAGCTGGAACTGTTTGGTAAGATAAGAGGCGATCTCATTGCTCTGTTCCTAACAGAGTCTACTGGTGTTATAAAGGCCTATGTTAGATCATTTTTTGTGACAGTAACGAATCACTTGAGACAGATTAACTTTATAAAAAGAAGAGGGTTATTTAGCTTACAGTTTTAGAGGCCAAAAGTCCAAACAGCATGGCATAGACTCTTGACTGGGTCACCTCGTGGCAGATGGTAGTGACGGAGTTCATGTGGGAGGAAGAGATCACATCACCAAACAGCAAGCCAGAGGGAAAAATTCAGGGTTTTGACACTCCCTCTTAGAACATCTTACTCTTGTAAGAGCTCAAGAGCTACCTTCGACCCTTCTGAGGGCTTCCACTAAGCTCTACCTATTATTATTATTATTATTATTATTATTATTATTATTATTATTATTAGTGTGAGGGGTAACTGGGAATTGAACCTCTGAGCTCCACCCCTGGCCCCATTTTTTTTTCTTCATTTTGAAACAGGGTCTCACAAGTTGCTGAGGCTGGCTGCAAACCTGCGGTCCTCCTGTCTCAGCCTGCCAAGTACTAGGATTACAAGCTTGCACCACCACACTCAGTTTAGGCTCTACCTCTTAAGGGTTCCACATCATCTCCCAATGCTGCTACCCTTGGGACCAAGCTTTCAACATATGAATCCTTGAAGGACAAACCACATCCATACTCTAGCAGGGTCTTATAATTCTCAGGAGCCAGGGTAAAATAGACACCTCTGGAAGGATGAGAAATACCAAGGACATCCAGACTTCAACCTGAGAATAAATAGAATTCTTAATGGCTAGACAGGAAATCAAAGTAAATTTTAAATTATACATAAATTTTAATTTGGAGAAAAGAAACAAAAATAATTTAAAAGAAATATGCCAATGGAATTATTTTTTGTGCAGTTGGAAATCATACTAACTCACAGTGCTATTTTCTTTCAGGATCAATTGTTACAATGCCTTAAATGCCCAGAGCCCTTTTGGGGGCTTCAAGATGTCTGGAAACGGGAGAGAAATGTAAGTGTCAAAGTTGCTGATGCCTGTAGAGAAGTAGGGATTGTGAATGTTAGCACAGAGCAGCATTCACAAAATAGTTTAGTTCTCTTACACTCATTCATCCACTAAATTAATATTTTGTTGAGCACATCCTACTCTAAGCTAAGTATTACATGTTACAAAAATGAGTAAGACACAAGTCCCTTGTGCTGAGAGGGAACAGAGAAAAATTAATGTACCAGTAATTCCAATTAATAATGGCTTAACTATAGAAGCACATCAAACATCTTATTATAAATATAGAGGAAAAACCAGTTCATCTTGTTTTGTGAGGTCAGAGAAGACATCTCAGAAGAAGCAACATTTCAATCTTAGGAGCAGGCATTCACCATCTGGCAGCCCAAGGGCCAAATCTGGCCACACAAATGTTTTTTTGTTTTTTGTTTTTGCTTTTGGGATGTTTGAAAATCTTTTAACTAACACTCCAGAATGAGGAGGCTTTCTATAAAATCTAGATTTCTTGCTTGTTTTCATTCCTCCATAACGAAACATTCAGAGCTGTGAGCTCTGCAGTTTTCCATATCCCTCCATTGCTGTTGCTCTGGGAGTGCATGGTTCCTGCTGCCCACACAGTTCACTCACTTATATCACCTGCTCAGCCCCAGTAGTTCTTTGAGTTTGAGGTTGCAGGGTTAGGGCAAAGGATCAACAGAGAGGACTTACTGAAGATGCAAGTAGAAAGATTGGTTTAAATCACATCTCAAAGGGCTTTCGAGGAAACTCCATGGGAGCTGAGTGGCTATCGGAGATGTTAAGGCCAAGATACCTGGAATATAGAGGATGTCTTGGCAGAGACTAGAGGAGGATTGATTAGAAGGATGTAACAGGTGTTGTCTTAAAGTTCATTCAGGCTGCCATAACAAAATATCTTAGACTGGGTAACTTGTAAAACTTAGACATTTATTGTTCACAGTTCTAGAGGCGAAGTCCAAGCGGAAGGAGCCAGTAGATTTTGTGTCTGAGAAGGGTTCATTCTTCATAGATGGTGCCTTCTGTGTCCTCATGTGGTTGAAGGAGCAAGGGAGCTCACTCAGCCTCTTTTAGGCCCTAATTCCATTCATGAAGGTGGAGTCCTTATGACTTAATTACTTCCCAAAGGTCCCCACTTCTTAATACTGTCACAGTGGGTATTAGGTTCTAGCATGAATTTGGAGGTGATACAGACATCCAGACCATAACAGCTGTCATTGATTAGATGCCAGTTGTTTATCTGACTTTTATGCTAACTTCTTTTATTTGTTACATTGCTAATATTGTTTTCACAGTGATTCCGGGGGATATAAATATTCTACATTATTGATGGCCTAGATAGGAGCCAAGGGGTAGAGTAGTTGAGTAGCTCACTGCCAGTAAGTGGCAGATCTGAGATGTAAATCTAGGTCTCAGCTGGGCGTGGTGGCACACGCTTGTAATCCCAGCATTTGGGAGGCTGAGACAGGAGGATCCAGGTTCACAGCCAGCCTCAGCTACCTAGTGAGGCACTCCGCAACTTAGTGAGACCCAGTTTCAAGATAAAGAATAAAAAATAGGACTGGGGATATAGCTCGAAGGTAGAATGCCCCTGAGTTCAATCCCCAGCACCACAAGAAAAAAAAAAAAAATCTAGGTCTCAGTGGTTCCAAATGCACTTAATTCCCATGCCATTCAGCCTAGAAAGCATACGGGCAGGATCAGAGAATCTTCATGTACATGATCAGAGCCCTGAGAACAGCCAGCAGAGTCCTGCCGAGATGCTAAGGACCTATAAAATAGGACTGTAGCAGAAATGAATTAGATTCAGGAGGGATTTTAGTGTGGGCCTCAATATAAATGGATTTTTTAAACATTTAAGGGATGGATGGTAGACAGGATCTTCTTGAGTTGACATCCATCCAGAAAAAAGGCTCCTTTTCCTCATTTTGAAAGGAGTTGATCCCTATTTTCTAAATTCTGTGCTTCACAAGAGGGAGCATCTTCCATGCTTATTCCTTCTGCCATTACTAAATACACGCTTTTTTTTTTTTTTAACAAATGCTTAGTTTATAGACTACTAATAACTATTGAGCATTAACTGTATACAAAGCACCATGCTAAGTCTGTAGGTTGGAGATGCAGCTCATTCATTAAGACACTTAAAATATTGTTGGATAAGTGAATTATATAACATTGAAGGAATCAGAAGAATCCCAGAAAAGATTGTGTGCTCAGAGATGAAGGGTATTATTATGAGCTGGTGGAGAAGAATAGGAAGCATGCAGATATGATCTGGTGTAGGGATTTGATTTGGCCTTTCAAGGAGAGGAGTACTGAGTAGATAGAGAGAAAGGAATATGTTTCCAGGGTTGGAGAGTAAAGCAAGGTAGAGCAGGATAAGTGAGTAAAGGCATTGTGAGAGAGTATGGTTTGGTGAACGTGCCATGAAGTCATTAGACTAGAACAGAGAATTTACATGCTTCAGACACTTTAGCTGGTATTTTCTAGCTCCTAACCATTACACCATTAAGTAGGGATAGCTTTAAAGCCAAGATTGGTTTTGAGAATCACATCGCTCAGATGTGAATCCTGGCTGTTATGTTTACCACCTATGCAGCCTTGCACAGATTACTACCTCCCTAACCCTGAAGGTCCTCATCTGTAGATGGGAATAATTATAGTGTCCATGGTAGAGACCTGCTACGAGGGTTAAGTGTTAGGAGTAAGTATATAAAACCCCAGCAGTGTCTGGATGGCCTTCAGAAGGTGTTAGTTGCTGCTGTCTGTGCTCAAGGAGGTAAGTTAGGTAAGTGACCCTTCTTACCAAACCTGTTACTTTGGAAGTGTGACAAAAGTTTTCCTAAATCCCAGCAAGTGTCACTAGCTTCTCTTCTGTCTCTGGTAGGGCCAGGGAGAAACTGTTCTCCCTTCATCCTTTGCTTCTGGCTTATAGTCCCCACATTTGAGTGTTCGTATTCCTTTAGCTCACCTGAAGTCTGTGTACTCCTGGGACCTCTGCTCACACGTGGCCTTAACATCTCACTTTCACTGTTGAAGATGCACTCTGCTTGTCATTTCATTTTGTGCCTCTGTAGCTGTCCTCCCCCTTTCTCTGCAATGTTGGGGCAGCCTCTGGCCCTGGGAACGTTGCTTGGCACTGACTATTTTGTTACAGGTGATACAGGGTGAATCACCAGCATAAAATATGCTTGTAATAATTGGTTGCTGGTTGATGGATCCTAGTTCAGGCAAACCCTAGTCCCTCATCATGGGTATGTCTCCTGCCAGAATCAAGGCTTGTGACATTATGCCAGTTCAATCCTTTCCCATCAGAAATGTCCCCTTGCTAGAAAGACAGTCCAGGAGACAGTTCGCTGTGTCAGAATCACATATGACAGTGACCCAAGAAACTGAAGAACAGGCTCTCCACTGGTCTTGTAGGCATTATAGTCCTTTCCACTGAAGTTTTAAAAATCCTGGTTTCTAATCTTCCTTTGTTTAAGTTTTAAAAATCCTGCTTTGTTTTTGCATGTTTGTTTGTATTTCGCTTCTACCTACTCCATGTTTTCTCTTTCTTAAATGTTCAAATAAAAGAACTTGCCCTGTCCTGGTCTCCACCCATCTGTCTCATTTGACACATCCCTAGAAACTCTACTTAACTCTCCATCTGGGCAGAATTGTTCATCTCATGGTCTGCAGACTTTGTGCCCACCCCCAAGAGGAGCAGAGAAGGGAAGTGGCACTTCCAGAAGCAAGCTCCAAGGAGGGTTAGCCCTGAGTTCTCCATGGAGCTGGGGGAGAGCTCTCTCTGCAGGCTACATAGTGGGCTGGCCTCCTCCCAGGCACCACATTTCAGCAGAGCTTCTCTCAGTCCTGCCTGCCCAGTCAATTCCATCTGTTTCTCTCTTCCCCATCTTTTTCTTTTCTTCCTTATTTAAGCTCCCCCTGATGTTGAAAGATGGTAAAATGTGAGCTATAAAATATGTATCACAAGCCAAAAGAAGGCTGTGAACCTCAATATTTTAGAAACTGAGGATACAGGCTTAGGAAATGAGAAGCACAAGGGAATACTGCAAATCAGAGCTTCTCATATATATACATGTACATGCACACATGCATGTGCACTCAAAGAAGTCATCTGTGGTGTGGGGATGGGGTTTTAAGCATGTTTATCTGGGGGCGAACTCAGAGGTTCTGATTTAGTGGGTCTGGGCTACAGCCCAGAATCTGCATTTTAACAAGCTTCTGGAATGATTCTGATGCAGGTGGTCTGGGGACCTCATTCTGAGAAAAGCCACTGAGAGCCAAATAAGAGTGCAGGGAAATATATATACCTTAAACAGAAATCCTTGTTTGTTTTATGGGCAAGTCTGAGTGATTCCTAAAACAGCTTGCAGGGAGCCAACAAAATATAACATTATGTCCTTACCTCTAAGTATGCCCCATTTGACTCATCTTAGGGAATATAGCCTAGTCTGTTGAGAAACAGACACACAGGCTTCTGAATATCTCTGCCTGGAGACATAGTGCAGCTATGAAAGCAACCAAAGAGACTGAGGCACTCCAAGAACGAGATGCCTGTCTTTTTTTGGTATGTGGTACAGGGGATTGAACCCAGGGGCACTCTACCACTGAGCTACACCCCAGCCCTTTTAATTTTTTATTTGGAAACAGGGTCTTGCTAAGTTACCTCACTCTGCCTTGGAATGAGATGGCTGACTTTTGTGCAGCAGTGGGGTCCTCCCTTGTTAGCTGGGGAACTGTGTGTCAGAGAATTGAACTGGAGTAAATAGATTTGAGAGAAGAATCCTGAAATGAGATGGCGAAATTGCTGAAGAATCCAAACTTCTGGGCTTTCAGGGCACCTGAAGCAGTGCTTCCCAAAATGTGGGCCAGATGACCTGAGGCCTGCCTCCTGAGCCTTTCCCTAGACCTACAGGAACGGAATCCTTCGTGTGGGAGGTCAAGTTTAAGCAAGCTCCTCGGGTGCTACTTATGTATGCTGGGGTTCAGGAACTGCTGCCAGGAAGGCGACTGGGCACCAGGAGGATGGGGGTGCCTTGCCGTCTTTCCGCAGTTAACGGCAGAGCTGACCCGGCCCCAGGCCTCTTCCCCTGCTCTACTTGACATCCCAGGCACACAGGCAGTCTTTCTTTTGGTGGCAGTTTTGAATCCTCTCCTCTGCCTCACATAGACCAGCAGGGTTTCCACTGCTTGGCACACCCGCACACTGTGGGATCCAATATTCACTCGCAAAAGCAACTGTGCCAGGAGACTCAGTCGACTTCCTCACATTTCTCACAGCCTAATTAGAGATCTGAGAAGGAAGGTGTGGCTCTAGGTCGGCCCCAAGTGCGTGCACAAGCCAGGACACCAAAAGGGAGTAACCTCAGTTCCAACAAGAGGCACACGATGTTATTGACCAGAGACACATTCAGAATTGCCCTAGGGCAGGAAAAAATCCAAAGAGAACCAGAGCTGAGCTGGTAATAAAGAGCCTTGGGGCCTGCTGGAGCTAATGAGGGAATCATGTAATGAGCAGGGCAGCCCCATGCTCCATGGAGAATGGTCTATGCGGATAGAACAGGGCATGCTTACCCAGGCTCTCCCTGCTTCTTTATGATGTTCCTGGGGGGCTTGTCAACTCAGGTGCCCATGGTGCTCAGAGGAACTCCTGGCAGAGTCACTGGAGCCTTGCATAAGGCCATGGGCATCCCTGGAGAGAACCAGGATGAACCATTTACTGCAGGGCTTGCTTGCAAAGCCCAGTGGCAGTAACTGTACTGTTTATAGCTGGCCATTTTAAAAGACAGCCCTCCTTAATCCTTTCATACTCAGAAGTCTCTCTGAATGTTCTTTTATTTTCTTCTGGTGGTAGAGACCATATGGCAGCAGGGTAGGACCGAGTAGAGCAATGGGATGAAGACCTTCCTTCCCTGCTTCCTCCCTTCCTCCCATTGGAGTGCCTGGTGCAGTGGGAAACAAGCGCTACAAGGCTCCCAGGGTGGTGATGCTGCGGTGCAGGTGTGGGGCAAGAGCTTCAGGAGCAGGGATGCTCCCTGAGGCTTTCAGGGAGAACCTCACAAATGAGGACTTTAAAAAGCAGAGAAGAAACTTCCTTTAAAGGAAAAAATAGAACATGCTTGATTTTACAATGAAATAGAAAAAGGGGGGACAACTAAAATGAGGTAAAAAATGAGGGGACAGAGGAGGGGTGGGAGAAAGGGACATCACAGTAAGCAGGCTTTGCCACACGCAGTTGTCCAGAGGTCTGGAAATGGCCAAGTCTCCTGAACCCACCTCGGGAGGAGACTTTCCCCTCTCAACTTCTTCAAGTTCGTCAGAGGCTGGGACCAGTTATTTATTCAGGATAAGTTCCACTTATTGTGAGCCCAGCACAGTGATCTCCATAGTAGTAGTTCAATAAATGTTTGTTGACTGAACAAATGACAATTCTTGATCCATTACCAAGATTCAGAAGGGAAGTGGGCAAAGAAGAATCTTAGGCAGATAGCTTATTAACAGTTCTCAGTCCCCTTTTAATCAGTTATTATTTTCTAAATCTATCCCCTGACTCCGTGGGGGCTGTGGACAGTACTTACTCAAGATTTTCCCTTTAACATATTACAGATGATTTCTGCTTTTTGGTAGATCTTTAGTTATCCATTCTGATTTACTAAGTCTAAGGAATAATTAAAAAGAATTTAGAAAGCCGGGCGTGGTGGCGCACGCTTGTAATCCCAGCATTCGGGAGGCTGAGACCAGAGGATCCGGGTTCGCGGCCAGCCTCAACTACCTAGTGAGGCACTCTGCAACTTAGCGAGACCTGGTTTCAAAATAAAGAATAAAAAATAGGGCTGGGGGTGTAGCTCGGAGGTAGAATGCCTCTGAGTTCAATCCCTGGTACCGCAAAAAAAAAAAAAAAAAAAAAAAAAAAGAATTTAGAATACCAAACAGAGAGGATCCTCACCTGGCAGTGTCAGCCCTTTCATTGAGTTGCAGTGAATAGCTCTCTGGGCAGGACCAGGGTTCCAGAGGAGGACTGCAGACCACACTGCCGTCCAGAAGAACCTGTGCTGCCTGCGTGAGAAATGTGGCCAGGGTGTTCAGAGACCCAAGGTCCCACCGCTGCCCAAGCGCACAGCCAGGGTCATCTGTGGGCCCTCTGGCCACCGCTAACCCCAGGCCCGACTATGGAGACACATTCTCATTTAAGTTTAAGAAAAAGTGACTGCTCCCTCTGGAGTTGGCCTGCGGATTCCCCCTTGAATGTGTATTTCTTACTTGACCCCAAAAGACATCTTTCTTGAGACAGCTTGCATTCTCCCTTAAATGTGTATATGCTTTCCTAAATAAATGTTTTTCTGAGAAAAAAGAAAAGAAACAGTGACTGTTGATGAAATGATAGCTTCCTCTGCTCCTCAGAGGAAGGCCCATCTGTCCATCCCCTAGGAACGTTCATGTGAACCCCCCAGGGCCTGCTGTTCACAGGTAATCAACTGTTCCAGGCCCTTCCTCGTGGCTGCCTGTGCCCCTGGTACCTGACATGCTCACTTCTGTGTTTCAGGGGAGAGTTCGGTTTGCGAGAGTACTCTGAAGTAAAGACTGTGACCGTGAAGATCCCTCAGAAGAACTCCTAAGGCCACGGTGGACAGTGACGGCGGCCTGTAGCATGCTCCCTCTGCTTTCTCTGTAGGACCAGCTTCAGGAATACAAAGTTGAGCTAGGTCCTTTAAAGGTTGAAATGATGACATGTAGCAGGCATATCACTACTACCAAAGCTGAGCAGCAGGGCAGGGGTTCTAGGCAAGGGTTGAGGGCAACCGGGGTGGGGGGGAGTGGGGCATGGGTAAAAGAGGGCTGTGGGGCACATCCAGGGTCTCTTTTGAGCATGGGAAGGGATAGGGGAGCAGCGTTATTTGATGCTTTCTTCACAAAGAACTTCCCTCTCAAAAGGTGGCCTTTGTGCAGTCTCTGTTTTCCTCCTTCCGGTTTCTTCCTGCTCTCTCCCTGCCCCCAAGGAGATCTCAGCTGAGCTCATTTGGGGCAGATGTTTGGGCCGGGAACAATTTTCCAAGGTTTTGCAGCCAAATTACCATTTCATGTCATCCATTTCTTCAAAGCAAAACATGAAATGGTTTTAGTTAGAGCCAGACCAGACTGGAATTGCCAGGAGTAGGTATACTACAGACACTCTCAGTGGTCAGAACTGGGGATCTGCCTGACCTAATCGGGGTTTCTTACGTCCATAAATAACACACATAAAAGAAAATCAGGACCATGCAGATCAGAGGTCATCATATATAGTTCACAGCTTCTGAGCTTGCTACAGTGTGTGTGTGTGTGTGGGTGTGTGTGTGTGTGTGTGTGTGTGTGTGTGTGTGTGTGTGTGTAAGTAATTCTTGGTTATTCTGGAATAAGGCGGGGAGTGTTTTTTGTTGTTGTTGTTGTTTTCATATATGGATAAGATCTTTTCCAAAGCTTATCTTAAAACCAACTAAGAAAACAATCTGATAGGCTGGGGAAGTTGGATGCCTTGCGGAAATAATTCAGTTTCCGGTATTGGCTGACAATTCTTAAATGAATTATTTCTGCAGTTGGAACCCCTAGCCTCTTCTGCATTCCAGCCTCCACTTCTCCAGCACCTATAACCTCCTGGTCCTATGACGTCACGTGGGCCCATTGTGCCCAAATAACATGTCCTATATCCATTGGCAGTGAGCTTGGAAAATCTGACGAAGCCTGTGTGTCCTCCTCCATTTCAGTGCCACAACTGCCCTGCTCCACCAGAGTTCTGTCACAGCCCGGGGCTTTCCACACATCATTCTTGTCTCTCGACAAGTGAGCTTCAGCCTACAGAGCAGGCCTGTCTTCTCTTCACCTCCACCCTCTTCTCCACTTTCTCCTGAATCCCCAGTTTTGTGTGGGCAGTGTTAACTTCCTTTACTTCTTTTTCCAGCTGCCAAATCCAAGCCAACCTATAAACCTAGATGAAGATCGTTTATTTAAAAGTACCAAACATACTCGAGAATGTGTGGAATATGGGCTATAGAGATGTATAGCCTTCTGTATTTAATGGTTTCTGCTTTCTAACCATATCGGTTTTCTATTTATAACCTTGTCTATTGATGATGTTTTAAAGAAATCGTTCCTTGCTGTTATTTACAAATGATAGTGCATTCATCAGTCTGAGGCCTTGACAGATGTCTGCTCTCTGAGTTCTCCATCGAATGCCCTGCTCTTCTCTTGTAGCTATCCAAGAAAACATACTCATTAACCAACTAGTTACCTTTGAACTGCAATATAGAATGTGAAGATGAAGATTTATTTCCTTTAATTTACTTTAAAAGAAACCTCTGTGCTAGCAATAAAGCATTTATATTGTGTACTCCTTGGGATTGTGTGTCTGTGTGTAAGTCTGTCACACTGAGCACATGGAATCCTTCCCTCAGCTGCTGTGTCTGTGTGTGTAAGTCTGTCACACTGAGCACATGGGATCCTTTCCTCCGCTGCTGGGGTTTTCCGCTGTGCTGCTCTCTTAGGTCACTGAACAGAAGCCTCTAGGAGGGTGTTTTTATAAACGGAAACTTCATTTTCTGACACCATTTAAAATCCATGTCTGCATATAATTTTGCATAGCAAGTAAATGTAACCAAATATACTAATAGTTTTTATACAAAATACCTCTGTGGAAGCTGAAATGTGGAGAAATTTGCAGGGCCCATGCCGACCATCATGGGCTACTCAGACAGCCATATTGCCCAGGGCATTTCACAGTAACTTTATTTGTATTTACCAAAGTGGAATCAAGTCAAAAGCTGACAACCTGATGAGATAGTTTGTCAGCTATAAATAGAAAGCTATAAATGGGGACTGTACTGCCAGCTAGGACTTCTGGCTGTCTCTTCTCAGGGTTGAGCTTTGGGGGAGCTATTCCTATCCTTTGAACCTGCACAACCCCCACTTCTGACCCCTGGAATCTCCATCCAAGTTCTGGTCAAGTGAGACAGAAACTAAACCTAATGACTTAGCTCCAGAATAAATCCAGCTAGCAGAAAGAGATGCATTGCCCTGGGCTGGGGTTTGTTGCTCTGTCTGCAGGTATCTGGTCCTTCCAAGAAACAAATGGAGCATGGAAAAGTGCAGCCCTGGGCGTGGGGTCAGACTCAGATGTAGGATGGGGCTCCCAATGACCTTATGTTCAGTACATGGAGCCATCAGGCAAAAAATGAGAAAGGTGGGCCTGGAGTAATCACTTAACAGTCCTTCAGAATGGTGCCATTCCAACTTGTGTGGCTGGCAGGAATCTCAATAAGGTTGGCATAAGAAAGCATTGTTGGCAAAAGTAATGACCTTTTAGATGGAGGTGGGGCTGAGTTTGGCTTTTTTTTCTTTTCTTTTTTGCAGTACTGGGGATTGAACCCAGGGGCATTCTACTTCCGAGCTACATTCCTAGTCCCATTTTTTTATTCTTTATTTTGAAACAAGGTCTCACTAAGTTGTGGAGAGCCTCACTAAATAGCTGAGGCTGGCCATGAACCCAGATCCTCTGGGTCTCACTCAGCCTCCCAAGTACTGGGATTACAAGCATGCGCCACCACACCCAGCTGAGTTTGGCATTCTTACATGATAGTGACAAGAGTGGCACCGCATACTGGCAGTTGGTCAGTCAGAGGTGCTCCAAGAAAACGTCGTAGGAAATAAGGAGTCACTGGCAGGTTCGAGCTGGAGAGCAAGGGCAGCAGCAGTCAGCACCTGGGCCTGGGACAAAGTGGATGGAAGGAGAGAGTCGGATTGGGGGCAATTTGACATAATACTAGCTAGTTTCTTTCCCAAAGAAACAAATCAACTGAGAAGTGACCAACACTTGAATGAATATGAAAGAAGGAAAAGATAATTGAGTTTCAAACTCAGGCAAGTGGGGGCACAGCAGAGCCATTGCCCTAGAAACATGGGACAAAGCGTCAGGGAGGGGTCTGGACTTCAGGCTTCAGACATGGAAATTGTGGTGTGATGAAAAGACAACCAGATTGGAACCTCCAACAGGTAACTGGAGACGGGACTAGAACTTGGCTCAGACTACTTGACTGACATGGCCATGAAAGGAATGGCTCCACATACAGAGGGAGAGACAGAATAAAACAAGACCAGGGTCAGGGAGCAGGAGTACAGCAGAGGAAACAGGATTTGGTCAGAGAAATGATGTGTGAGGAAAGCTTTACCTCCCTCTATTCCTCCACAACTGCTTACTTCACCAGATGCTGGCATGGGTCCTGGGGATGTCGAGCCTGTCAGACCCGACCGCTCCCTTGTAGAGCTCGGTGCAAAGCACCCACAGCCAGTAGTGGAAGCCTCACAGTCCCCTCAGCTCCTTCCCAGCTATGCTTGCCGATTTATGGGAGGGTAGTGCAGTACCTTTCCCACATCTGCTTAGCAGTGGCACTAGCCAAGTAGCAGTGTGACAGAGTGAAAACACAGTGGTCAGAGTCAGAAATGGATGAGAAGTCATCACTGGAGTGCTTAGCTACCCTTCATAAAGGGATGGATCTCTGGGCAAGTCGCACCACTTACAGGGGCCCCCACTTGCTCCCTGGTAAGGTGGAGGATGATCATTCCCGCTCTGCTATTTCAGAGGTGTGAGGATCGTCGCACCATGGCTGATACCATTTCTTCAGCTGGTCTGAGGCACCAGCTGCACACACACAACTCTAAACAACTACAGAAAGTAAAAGCAAAATGCTGTTTCTTTGCTGTCCAGTCTGTAGGACATCAAAATTCATCATTTCTCACCTGCTTTGAAATCATCATGTAAACCGTCACTCTCCAGGATGGTTTCCTGTGAGAAACCTTAGAGGAGGGCTTCTTTGCCTGAAGGCCAGGCCTCCTCTGGATAGCTCAAGCCAGCTAGGAGAAGGAATCCCAGTCCAGTTTCCCCCCAGGTTTTGGCCCTGTCTGTTCCACACATTGTTCAGACCTGCTGCCGGGTGATTCCAAGATCTGCAGGCTGTAGCCAGGCCGTCTCTACCACCCTAAGCATCTTCTCCAACCCCTGCTCACCAGTAGAGGCTAGCTGGGAGAAAGGCCACTCTGGAGCCACACGAGGCCCTTTCCTAGTCGTGTCCCCTGTTGAATTCTCACTTGTTTATTGGCTAGATTGAAAGGAAGATAAGCCTGCTGCTTAGCTTTTGACATGAAACTGCTTGGATAAGGTTTCCTTTGGCCCTTCATCTGTGCAGCAGGGAAGAACCCAGAACTTGTGAGGCCCAGCCTCTCTGCTGTGGGAGAGGAGCACTGTGTGGCTGCAAGGTTTCTGGGCCTCGCTGTTTCTTTTGGTTCTCCTGTCCTTCTCCTCATGAAATTGATATTATTTATCAAGAGTTTGAGTTGCCTAGTTTCTTTTACAACATGGTCTTGCCAGTCTTTACAGAAGTGTGCATCTGGTTTCATATTTTATAGTCTAAGGAGCATAAAAAGTACATCAACTCGAGCACTCCTGGGCTGGAAAGAACAGACACTCCTCCAATGCCTACTCCATCTGCAGCTGAGAGCAGGGCTTCTGGGATCCTGGGAAGATAGTTCTCTCTGAGTCCAGGCAGGTGCATCTAACTGATGCACTGACACTGTACTTCCCCTAGTGCCCCTGGCTTGTAACTTAAAGTGACAACTCTCAGGACTCTCAAGGAGGGTAGATGAGTAGCAAGGAACAAAAACCTGTAGTACTTAGTTTGCCAGAGCTTGGCAAACCCGAAGGAAGGGTCTGCTTGCTTGCTAGCAGTTGGGGCCAGAAGTCTCCATTTCCCAAGTTAGGTTCATTCATAAACAAACAGGATTTCTGTGAATGGAATAAAACCCAGATGCCACTTGTTAATACAATTAGCTCATGTTCCTTGGTGGCCCCGAGGGAGATGTGATGCCCACAAACACTCTAAGAGCCTGAAGCAACGTCCACTCCCAGCCTCAAACTGTTGTGCTAGAAGACACGCCACCATGCCTGTCCAGGAGAAGCAGGAACAGGGGCTTGTCAGGCAAAGGCCAGGAAATGGGTGTGTATGTGTTTGTGGATAGGGTCACCCACACAACTTCGGCATTAGTCTTTGAAGTTCAGCTCTGACATGCTTTAATTCCAGAAAGGGGAGCTTGTCAGTAACATAAAGGGCTTCTTAGCCACGCACAGCAGTGCATGCCTGTGACCCCGGCACTCAAGCAGCTGAGGTGGGAAGAGAGCTTAGGAGTTTGAGACTAGCCAGGCCAACATAACAAACCCCTGTTTCAGAGAGAGAGAACTTCCCAAAGGGCAAAGGAACAAAATTTCAAAGCGCTTCACCACTCTCTAGCTATGTGTCCTTGACAAATTAGCCATCAAAATCCTCACTTTTCCTACCTGTAAAATGGGCAGGTAGCACTATCAACTTCTCACAGCTGTAAGGAGGTGGAATAAGAACATTGTGTAAAGTGCTTAGCCCCCATTGTAAGCGCTCAAACAAATGGTAACAATAAAAAAGAAAGAATATTCACTAGGGCTGTAGTCCTGAGGAAGTTGTAAATCTCACGTTTCCTGTTTCCTTGGGGATGGCGTCTATGTGAAAGGCGGGGGAACACCTGCATTGAGGTAGACTTAGAACTTGAGATTGAGCCAGTAACTTGGTGAATGCTGGGAGGTTGGAAGGAAAATGACCATTTAAAAATCATGTGTCTATGCCCAGTCAGTTCTACTTTACTTGCTGAGCCAGAGACCCAGAGATTTCTTTTTCTAAATGCTTTTATTAGTGCATTGCAATTGTGCATCCCAGTGAGGTTCCATGTGATACAAACACACAAGCACACAGCTCCCAGTGCACTTCCCCCCACACCCCAGGGCTCCCTTCTCCCTCCCCGCACGCGCTGGTGGAACCAGTAGGAATACCTTGCACATTGTCAAAGCGTTGTTTGAACCATTTCCTCCCTCCATGCTCCTTCCCCCTTCCCCCTCTCCCACTTACTCTACTGGCCTCTCCACACTTATCCTAAGTCCCTTATGTCTCCTGTCTTCTCTCTAGCTTCCACCTGAGACAAAACAGACACCCTTGACTTTCTAAGACTGGCTGATCTCACTTAGCATAATATGCACTCAGCATGCTGCCATAGCTCCTATTTGTTTAAAGAACAGGTAGCAAGAAGGGACCAAAGGCAGCGAGGTGAGGGAGGCAAATGTTAACTTAGAGGGGGGCTTTGCCAACTTAAGTGTTAGCTGGGTTGAGATCATTATTGATGTTTCCACGGTCCCCCAAACCTGAGGAACACTGTGGCTTTTTGCCTGGGAGTGGAAATGACTTGTCTCGTTCAAATATTCACGTTGAACCACAGCAGTTCTCCGGAAGGTCCTGGAAGAGGGACATTCTGAAAAAACATCTCCCCTCCCCGGAGTCACAAAAGGAGACTCTGAAAAGTTGCACAGCCCACTCTGCCGGGTGTTGAAAACAGGACCTTCTCCCAAGCAGGGGCTGAAGTAACGTCCCAAACCTTTAGCACAGCAGATAGCACAGCTGGAAATGCCCGGGATAGTCATTTGTTTTTGCAAACTAGATACAAGGCTTGTCCACAGGATAGACTGATAACCTTAAAAAACCTATGAAAAATAAATCCATAAACCCACTCAATCCTGAGGGCCCAGCTTGGGATGCGATGACCCAGAATTCTGATTTGGCTTTTTCTCTTCCTTTTCCTTTTCAAAGATAACACATAAATTAGTGCCAAAGCCACATACATATTGGAAACATTTGTCATTTTTTTTTCCACTTACCCTCAGCAATATCAAGGGCTTTTTAATAAATAAGCTTGTCAGGAATTCTTTTCAGGAAACTAAACCACAGTTTTCATCTTGTCTATTCAACACAATGTTCAGAAATGTTTTGGTAACCTTTAAAGCCCGACTCCAGGAGAGAGGTTCCCATACCCTGCAATTAAATTCTTTCCGATTTTGAAGGTCATTGAGACTTTGGGAGATGTGCTTATTTGCATGGGTTTGAGTCATGCAGCTATGTCCTCAGCTGAGGGGGCAAGAAAGTACAGCACTTGCAAGGAGAATGTTCCACGGAGCCACCAAGCTCTGCTGGGTGGGAGGAGAATCTATAGGGTACCCACAGCTTCTTACCATGGGGCTTGAGCTGCTGCAGTGGGGCCAGGGTGTGAACAGGTCTCCAGCAATGAGGACCAGCTGAATGGAAGACCATGAAGAACCCTGAGGTTGAGGAGTCTGTTCTCAACACCCCAACCTGCCCACATGGTCCTCCCACCATGTCAAAACCTGCTCATGGCAGAGACTCCAGTAGATGCATATACACCTGTGTCTATATTTGCACTATTCACAACAGCCAATGAGGAAAGCAGTCCAAATGTTCATCGATACATGAACATAAATGCATCATGTGTGAATGCGAATATAGTTTTTTCCTTTTAGATTTCTCGTAGTGAATCCCAAACTATTTTTCTTTCCTCTGATCAAAACCAAAATTACACTAAATGGCCGATCCCCTTTGCCACTCACCAAATCCCAAAGTGTCTACTTACATATATGTTTATTATCTGTTTGCTTGTTTTTGCGGTACAGGAGCATTCACTCTACCTCTGAGCTACACCCCCAGCCCTATTTTACTTTTTTATTTTGAAATAGGGTCTTGCGAGCCGGGCAGGGTGGTACACGCTTGTAATCCCAGTACTTGGGAGGCTGAGACAGGAGGATCCAGGTTCGCGCGGCCAGCCTCAGCTACTTAGTGAGGCCCTCCACAACTTAATGAGACCCTTTTTCAAAATAAAGAATAAAAAATAGGACTCGGGGTGTAGCTCAGAGGCAGAATGTCCCTGGGTTCAATCCCTAGTACCAAAAAAAAAAAAAAGGAAAAGAAATAGGTTCCTGCGAAGTTGCTAAGGCTGGCCTCAAACTTGCAATCTTGCTTTCTCAGCCTCCTAAGTACTGGGATTACAGGCATGTGCCCAGCTACATGTATTACATACACAAATATATCATATTAATAAATTATAATTATCATACGTTCATGTATGCAATATATATGTTATTTAACCTTAGAAAGAAAATTGACACATGCTGAAACATGAGTGAACCTTGAAGATACTATGTGAAATGAAATGAGCCAATAACAAAAGGACAAATACTGTATGATTCTACTTAATGAGGTACCTAGAGCTGTCAAATTCACAGACAGAAAGTAAAATGGTGATCAACTGGTCTGAGTGGGAGGGAGGGAGGAACAAGGAACGAGGGATTTGTGTTTAATGGCTGTGAAGTTTCATGTGGAGAAGTTCTGGAGCAGTATGAATGTATATGTGCTGTAGAACTGTGCACTTAAAATGATTAAAATGGAGCTGGGTGCAGTGGCATACGCCTTGTGATCCCAGTACTTGGGAGGCTGAGACAGGAGGATTGTGCGTTTGAGGCTAGTCTCAGCAACTTAGTGCGTATCTCAGAGGTAGAGTGCCCCTGGGTTCAACCTGTAGTGCCACAAAATAAATAAGAATAAAATGACTAAAATGGTCAATTTAATGTTTTCTATATATTACCACAATACTTAAAAGAAAACCCATTCATAAAAAGGTTTGATAACTTCACACATAAGAATTACAGTATTGCTCTTCAGAATATCTAGATGTTTGCCAGAAAGAATCCTTAAGCCAAGGCTCCTGTCCAATTGATAAAGTGGAACCGTAAGGGAATGCAAAATAAAGAACTGCCTCTCGGCCATCCCTTTCCCCAACATATGCCTGGCTTTCTTCCTTCTGCATGAGCAAAAATCACTAAAACTCAGGTGTGTCTGGGCTAAAACACAGCTTTCCATGCGGGGGCGGGGTGGGGGTGGGGGCTCTAAAATTCCAACAGGCTATTTTCTCATCTTTGCTCTTGTTTGGTTCTTTCTTCTGATCAAAACTGAAATTATCCTGAATGGTTTCTTTGTTGCCCACTCAGTCCTGAAATGGCTCCAACCATGGCTCTGAAGCTCAGAGCAACAGCAGGTTCAGCGGTACCGGGACCTGTCTTCCAAAAGGACAATAATGTCATCTATAGATTTAAACTGAAAGAACAATTTAGGTAAAGATTATATAACGGAATTGTAAGATGTGAGGAGAACCTTTGAGATTATTTAGATAATGTCCTGTTTTTTCAGATGTAGGAAACTCATTTAAAAGATAAATGACTTCCACAGAGTAAACCTTCAAATCCAGGTCTTGGGACTTCTGTCCTGTATTTTTCTCCTCTGCCTCCTGGGGTAAATTTTGGGGAAACTGGTATCCTACTTAATCCCTTCATCACTTCGCATTAGTAAAACACAGTGGCTCATTGCAGATGTTTCCAGAAAGTTTCAAGGTGTCTCTTTAGCCCATGAGTCCCCACTTAAACACATCATGAACCAGCTTATCGAGTTAGCTGGAAGAAAGCAGGGGTTTTCAAGGGCAAAGGAACTGGGGCTGAAATGCTAGGGGTGCGATGAGGGTTATGCCATGAGGTGAGGGCAATGTCCAGATTTGGGAATCTGGACATTAGAAATCTGGATTTAACCCACTGTTCTGTTTTTAAGCAGCTTTGTGAATTGGCCCAGCCTGCACTCCTTTCTGAGCTGTTTCCTTATCTGTAAAATAGGCCCTGAGTGGGGAAGGAAAAGTCATCCTTGAGGGCAATGGTTATTGACTCTGGCATCAGAATCCCTTTGGAGAATTGGTTAAAAACAGTTGCCCCGTTTCCTCTCTAGATATTTTGATTTAATTGGACTGGGGTAGGACCCTGAAATCTATGCTTGCTGTTTGTCTTATTTTAAATGTGAATCATTTTAGTTGTTATCGGATAGTTAACTGCATGCTTTGGGTCCAAAATTCAAATGGAAGAAAAAGTATATGTGCATTAGAAAATTTCCGTTCAGTGCCTATTCTTGTTTCTCAGTCCTCTTTCCAGAAACAAACCCAATCTCATTTCTTGGTATCTTTCCAAAGATGTCCTCTACAGCTGTAAGAGACAGCCCAAGGGCTTGAGCTACAGCTTCCTCAGGACGGGGGGGTGGAGGCCCACAGAGCCTCCTTAACGTGCAGAGGAGGGCGGGGGCTTGGTATGTTTAGGAGACGGGTGCTCTTGGTGCTGCACTGGCGTACCCCAAGGGCCCGGGCTACATTGTGTGTTGTTGTTTTGCTGAAGACCAGTACCATTCTGGGCCTGGAGGGCTACAGCTATGTGTACCCCCTGGGAAAGCCTCTGCTCCTGCAACAGGGAAACAGAATTCTCTCTTTGGCATGGAGCCCAGTCACAAGAGCTTCTCCTAAGCTCAGGGCCGGCCAGCAGGGGCTTCAAGGCCACTGGATGAGAAACCGTAGGGACCCCCAGGCACTGCCTCAGAAGGAACTGATCAGTAGAAAGTGCCTCTGCAAGTCCCTGTGGAAAACCGTGAGCACTTGCCACTGGCACCACACCACCTTCCTCCCCTCTCCTCCTATCCTTAGTGGCAAAGAAAATGTAAATGCAGAGATCACCTCCCAAACTTGACTGATTTTGAATCTGAAAAACCACCTCAGAAAAGGAGCTGGAAGTTCAGCCCTGATTTTGGAGTCAGTAATGGCCTTATAGGTCTTGGATTAATGGTCCCAGCACCCCTGCAATCCTACATACTCCAGCCCTTAACTAATGAATAAAGCCCCAGAGCTTGGTTCACTGGGGGGCTGGTTTTGGACAAATTATCTTTTCAGCACTTGGATTGGTTTACTTCCTAGCTTGATCGTTTCCTGTGTCTCTGCATCCAGTTGGCTTGCCTCAGAGCTGGACCTGAGTGTGGGCTTTGTGTGAGAGAATAGCTGCTGAAAACCCAGTGTCCCTGGCTCCAGGCAGCCCTGGGGACACGCAGCATGGCGGGAGCAACCCTGACCAGGCATCCAGCACCTGGGTTCTGGCCCAGCTAATTCCACACCCTCAGCCAAGTGGTTTGAGCCTCAGGCTGGCTTCCCTCGCTTAACATGCAACCCTCTCACTCATGAGGCTCTTTGTGTTCCATCGTTGTATTTAAATCTCACCACTCTCCTGAGTGAGAGGCACAGGCCACACCAAATTATGAGTGGCATAGGAGACGGGAGGGGTATCAGAGGCGGCTAGGGAGGAGCTAAGATCCAGGGTTCTTCTGGGCCTTCGGTAGAGCATCAGTGGAGATGAGGGAGCCCCCGGTCCTTGGCCTCTGCCGAGCCACGCCCACTTCCCAAGGGTCTCCTCTTCCCAAACCCAAACTTACTCATCTGGCCCCCTTTCTGCTCTCCACACACCGAATCCTGTGCCAGCTTCCCTCCATGGCTTTCCTCTTGTCAATTCTTCCGGCATACTTTCAGCAAGAAAGCATTGTCCCATCTCAGTGCCCTGCACTCCACGAGGTACTGGAACTGCAGTGAACCAGAAGTACTGGTCCTCAGGAGTTCCCAGTCTAAAGCAGGAAAGCAAAAAAGAAACCGAATATTGTAATATGTGATACTTGACTTGCAGTATTTGGAAGGAGAAAACCTGCAATGGGAAGGCACAGGAAGAAAGTGACAATAATTTTCTAATACTTGTAATGTTGCATTGTAATTAAAAGCCATATTGAGACTCAGAGTGACACAAACATGCATGCACACGGTGTTTGGTGTATTTCCTTCTGTATCCCAGCCCACTTCCCCTTTTTTCTTCCCTGTACATATTAGTGGGAACTGCGCCCCCCTCAAGCCTTGTTTTCCTCCTCCCCATGTCCCTGCCGCACTTCCCTGCCACTATTCTACTGGCCCTTCTCTTCGTTTAATTGGAATCCTTTTTGTTTCCTATATTCTCTCTAGGAAGGTGATAAATTTTGATAAAGAAATAGGAACTGGAGGAGTTTGGACAGAAATTTTATAGAGAAGGAGACATTTGAGTTATTCAATATGTCCTTGCTTCCAGAAGGAATTTTAGTAGGAGGAATGGAGGTCAGAGGTTGAAGAGTGAGACCATTATGGTTTACCGTGTAGACCACTCTGTAACTGGCACTTTTATGTGCTCAGTGGCACATAGCTAGAAGATTCAAAGTCATGTCCAAATCTCAGACTCCTTAACCCCATGCCAATTCCCTCTAGGACAGTAGCTTCTCAAAGGAAAAAGTAAAAGATGAATGCAGCAAAACAAAATCATAGTACATGAAATCAACTTCAAAGGGAAAATACCTGTCTACTGGCCAAGGGTAGATCCATAAGTGTGCAGAAGAAAACAGTGAGATCTGGAAGTATCTGGGAGACTGGTCCTGAAAGTGAGGGGAGGACCCACAGTCCTTCATGGGCAGCAAGTGAAATGTGACTATAGTGCTGGTCTCTGAAATTACGTTTTTCTGTTTTTTATATATTTATTTATTTATTGTTGTAGTTTATTTTTAATTTTTTTTTTACTCTGACATTCTGAATGAACCTCATGAAGAGGTGGATGGGGGCACAATCTGAAAGATGGGCTCTTGGGGATATACTCAATGCCAGGGGCAAAATCTTTGTTCTGTGACCAGATAGCACTGATTTCCATCAAGGAAACCCATCTCCAGTGTACCAGGCTGGCCAGTGGACTGAAAGCTGCTTTGTTGGAATCCAGGAGGAGTGGTGAATGGTAAGGAAGGGGAACTCAGTACAAGGCAGGGCAGGGGTATAGAATCTAGCCACATCGCACTCAGCCCCAGGGCCAGAGTGGGCACAGGTGGGGGCACTTGTGGAGAGCCATTCCCCAAACAGCGAAGAACACAGATTCTGCTATGGACACCAACATGAGGCAAGTGCTCTGCCTGCAAGTGGCTGCCCTCTCGCCTTAGTGATTCCTAGACCTCTGTGCTTAGGCACCTCAGTGAGCTCTGGTGAACAAAACTTGGCTCCCTCTTCCTTGAGGCTTGGGGTTTGGTTTATACTTCCTAGGCTTGTTACACATTGCCACACCAAATGACATTAATAAATTAGCTGAGAACTTACTGGCCGAATTAAAGAGTTTATGTTCAGTCTATTATAAAATGACCTGAGATTTAAAAAATTAATCCTTGCATTTGACCAAATGAAGCCATTAAAATAGGCAGAGGTCAAAAGTGTAGTCAGCCTCGGTCTGGAGTCAGACAGGTAGGCTTCGAATCCAGGCTTTGCCGTTTATGTGAGACTCAAGGCAAGTTCTTATTCTTTGCAACTCATGTTCCTCCCTATAAAGGAGAAGAAGAGCATAACACATGGTTTGCTGTACTATGGGGATGGTTGAGAATGCATACCAAGGCCCAGAGCACAAGAATTATTCAATAAATGATATTTTCAAGTATACACACAACAGACTAGGAGACTAGGAGAAAATATTTGGAAAATGTGAAATTTTCCAAATTACAAGACAAATTATCAGTATCTACAATAAACAACTCTTAACTACCAATAAGAAAAAGGTAAGACAATGGAAAACCAAAAAAAAAACATAAATAGGTAGTTTACAGAAGAATGACTGTCAAGGTCCTTGGTGCTTATGAAAAGATTCTCATACTTCCCAGCAATCACAAGAGTGAGGGTTCACAATGAGGAAATACTGCCAATACTGATTAAATATACTTTTGTGTAACTCTACTGTAGAATAAAGTTCACTCCTTTCCTTGTGCCAGGAAAAGAGAGAATGATAGGTTTTTGTTATAGAATGTCCCTGAAGAGCTCGTGTTTTAATGTTCACAGTTGATGTAATTAAGTCATGAGGATTATACTCTCATCAGCGTGTAAATCTGTTCTAATGGATGTACTGGGTGGTCACCTAGGCGGGTGGGGTGTGGCTGGAGGAGATGAGTTCCTGGGGGTGTGGCCTTGGGACTGTGCTTTTGTCTTTGAATCTCCTTGTTTGCGCGCTCTCTCTCTCTTTCTCCTTCCAGCCTCCATGATATGAGAGCAGGGCCTTGCTTTCTCCTTCGCTCTGCCTCTTGGCACTATGCCCTGAGCTCCTCAGACCCAGCCTCACATGGACTGAGCCTGAAATATCCAAAAACTGTGAGCAAATGGATCTTCAGTTCTCTAAACTGTGTGGTCAGTTGTTTGGGATCACAGCAGTGAGAATTGACTGAAACAGCTTTTAAACATACTGTTAAATGAAGAAAGCTTGCTGCTGAAAAATACATAAAGCAAGATACCACATAGGCCAAAAATGCCCAGAAATATATTATTTGTGTTCAGAGTACACGTGCTATATTGTCAATGTATAGGAAAGACTCGGGAAGATCCACACCAGACAAGTATCAGTGGTTACCTCTGGGGAATGACTTGGTGTAGGAGTGAGCTGATCCAGGGGACTTTAGCTATATCAGGAAGGGATCAATTTGATATAAGTAAATGTTCATAAATTAGCTTAAATAGGTAAGTTCAATAAACAAAACTATAAAATGTATGTAATAGTTTATCTTAGCATGAAGTGGACTTAAAAGTTCTTACTCAAAAGCCAGACTGCCTAGGTGTATTTCCCTGTCCACCACCTGCTGTGTGTGAGCTTAGCCAAGCCTTATAACCTCTCTTTGCCTTAGTTTCTCCATCCTTCAAATTAAAATAATAGTATTTGTCAACAGGAATTGTGAAGAAAGATGAGGCAAAACATGTTAGCAGCTTAGTGTCTGGAGTATGGAGGCCCTAGGAATGTCACTTTTACAATCATTACCCTCCTTCTTACCACAGGTTAGCAAAACTCATCTCATTTTGGAGTTGTAAAAGTCCACATTTAGCCCACTGTCATTCAACTGATAAGGAGCTAAGCCCAGAGAGATCAATAGCGTGTCCAAGGGGTATAGTGAGCTTTGGACCCCAAGCCCAAAGTTCTCAAGTCTTAATGTGGTAATAATACAAAGTCATGTTCTCCAAGTCATTAAAAATATCCAGACTGTGTTTCATTTCTATAAAACAATTCTGCCTCTTTCTTTACAGACATCTCACCAGACTTTCCCAGGAGAAGTACAACTTCAATAAACTGCTTACTCATGGCTTGAATATTTTGCTATGGGGCAGAGAGAAAATCAATTTTGGGTCTGATGATTCTTTTGTTCTCAGTCAATGTTCCAAGGGCATAAATCACTAACAGCTAACATTTGTATTTCAAAGCACTTTCACAAAATATTATCTTATTGGTCCCCAAGACCTGGTGAGACAGGTCTTACAGAGGAAGAAATTGAGACTTAGAGATTTTGAGTTTGCCCAAGAATTTTAGAGAGGATTTGGTTTTTACTAAATTACATGGCAACTTTCAAAATTAAAAAATAAGCCATTTTAAAAGTTTGGAATATTGTTTTTTTCAGGGTTGGAATAGGAGCATATCCAAACATCCTTTATGGGAACATACATTTCAAATACATGAATGTAAAAAGATATAAGAATAACTTTCAAATATTTTGCCCTACTAATGAAGTGTATGTGCATCCCAATGTATGTTTCAGAAAATATAATCAAGATTCTTTTGTAAAAATGTTTTCACTCAAGATAGATCAAAGTAACTTGTAATTTTATGCTAGTTTTGGGTGGCAGATAAGCATAACTTGATAAATACAACTAAGCTGCCTTTTAAGAAAAGTTTCTAAAATTCATCCAAACATCCCAAGAATAATGTGAGGAGCCCCCACTTCATGGGGTGCCCATCTGTAGATATGTCCAGAAGTAGCTGGAGATGACATAGAAATATTAAAGAAAAATACTCCTCTCCATGGGAGCCCCCTCAAGGAAGAGACCTTTGGGAACAAAGCTGCTCGGCACTGGAGTGCTGAGGCGCACATCTGCGCGTTTTGCTGGTTCATCACACTCTGTCCACTCAGACCAACTGTCCAGCTGCAGGTTTGTATGTCAGCCAAGCATTTAACTCTCTTTAACCCACAAAGTTAACCAGGGAGACATCAGATGGGCACAGGTGTGTCAAAGGAGTGTAAAAGATCACATGACGGAGTGGGCTCCCAGCTCAGCCAGCTTCCAGACTCCCACCTGCCTCCCCAAAGACCTGGGGCAGTCAAATTCTCATAACTGCATCTGAACACTTTTGTTATTCTTCTCCAGAACTAAAGACAACTGGAAGAGTGTCAGTAGCATGTCTTCCTTCCTGTGGATTTACTTCCAGCATCTCTCCCCTAACTGCAGAGCATTTTGTTGATGAGGCGAGTGGACATTAGGAACTATCTCTCTGCATACCAAAAGATTTTTTTGAAAAAAGTCTTCACCATAAGAAACAATAGTAACCAATGAGTGCCACCAGCAAAAGTATTTATTTATTTATTTATTTATTTATTTATTTATTTATTTATTTATTTATTTATTTATTTATTATTTATGGTACTGGGGAATGAACCCAGGGACATTATACCTCCAAGTTACACCCCCAGCCCAATTTTATTTTTTGTTTTGAAACAAGGTCTCACTAGGTTGCTGAGTCTCGCTTAGTTGCTGAGGACCTCACACCTGTGGTCCTCTTATCTCAGCCTCCCAAGTACTGGAAATACAGGAATGTGCCACCATGCCCGGATAAGAATAAATATTTTAGCAGCTTGTTCATGAAATGAATTCTAATAGAGATACGCACATTGGTGTCATGGCTTAGACCTCAATGTCAGGATAATGTCTGCCCACCGGAGCAGCCATCACAAGATAACTTGTTATGAAAGAGAAAGAAAAAGGTGATACAAATGGTCTAGAGGAAAAATTGTGCTTAGGCAGTCACAAAACAATCTCAATTTCTTAAGGAAATAGAAAATACATTGCCAGTTTAGCTGTGAAAGCTGCAACTTCTCTAGAAGAGAGACTCAGGTGGCAAGGTCTCTTGATGGTGGCAGTCTATGCTCTGAGTGTGCCTGATACGAGGTGGAAAGGAGAAGGGTCTGAGGAGCCTCCAGCTGCCTATGTGTAGTGTGAGACTCATTTGATATACCTGAGTTTCCAGACAAGTAGGACTGGCAGTAAGCTATAAGAAAGAATGACAGGGAAAGAAAGAAGAAAGGGAGAATGTTGGGCTGAAGAAAGGAAAATGGAAAGGGAGTAGGAGAGTACTATAATTTGAATGTTGAATGATCACCAGAGGTCCAGATGTTAAAAGGTTTGTTCTTCAGGGCAGCACAATGGGGGAGTGCTGGAATCTTCAGGACCTGGGCCTAGGGGAGGTCCTCAGTTCACTGAGAGTGTGCCCTTCAGGGGCACTTTGGACTTCGGCCCCTTTTTCTTCACTTTTTACTTCCTTGCCATGAGGTGAGCAGTTTGCTCTACCATGTGCACCCCCACCCACTGCCGTCCGGGATCCCACACCAGAGGCCTAAGAGCAATGGGTCCAATCATGGACTGGAACCTCTACAGCCACGAGTCAGAATAAACAGCTTCTCCAGAAAAGAGACTCAGACGGCAAGGTCTCCTGATACATTATCTCAGGCATTTTGTTATAGTGATCAAGAGCCGACTAACACAAGGGGTAAGGGAGGCAGTATTTGAGGATCTTCTCAGAGCAAAGCAGTAGAACCAGATGTTCACAGCTGCAGAAGGAATCATCTTATCCAATGGACCAGTTGAGCACAGCATGGTGACTTGGTAGAGGAAGCAAATCCTCACAGATGTTCTTGTCAAAAAAAAAAAAAAAAAGTGGAACTTGAGCCAGCCCCCCTGGATATTTCCTTATAAAAGAGCTTCTTTTCACATGGCTGAATTTTGAGCCGAGGGAGAGGCTGGAGACCCTGAAAAGAGGACTGCAGGATAGCGTGCATAGTCAGGATTAAAGGCACACCTGTAAGGTGCACAGCTGTTCCCTCCACTCAGAGATCTTCATCTCTCATGCAAGGTTTAAGCGTTCACAATGGAGGATTGAAGGACATGGCGTGTGTTATCACCAGCCCAGGCTGCAGAGCCACTGAGCCACTGACACCTTTATGGACTGAGACAGGATCCAACCTCTCAGGGACATGGCTCCTCATCTGTAGACACAGCTTTGGATGAGGGTTTGTTAAGGCTCACTTTCACTGTTTCTAGGATTTGGCTCTATATAATTCTAGATATAGTAAATGTCTGGACCAAGGGTAAAACATTTCAGATTTGTTCCAGTTCTGAAATGATCTCCACCCCTAGTATGAATCTCTTAACTTAGTATTCCTTCCCCCAATAGCAGCAGTTTTGTCTGGAGGTATATAATCCATTGTTTTCCCCTTGGAGCAGTTCATTTTATAATAAGAAATCAAAGAACTTCATATATATACTAATTTAAAACTAAAAGAAAGATGAAGGTGAAGACTGGGTACTTTCTCCAAACTTACCTATAAGGAAATCATACATTCAATTTAAATGATTAAAAGAAAACTATTCCATTCTTAAGAATGAAATAATTTAAATATTTAAAGTATTCTTTAAAATCTATTATATCTCTGATGACAAAGAAATATTATTACTATTATTTTAGTACTGGAGATTGAACCTAAGGGGCATTCTACCTCTGAGCTGCACTCCTGACCCTTTTTAAATTTTTTATTTTGAAACAGGGGCTTGCTAAGTTGCTGCATGTCTTGATAAATTGCTGAGGCTGTCCTTGAACCTGCGATCTTTCTGTCTCAGCCTCCCAAGTACTGGGATTATAGGTGTGCGCCACCATACCTGGCTATGATTTATATTAAAAGAAACTGCTGTTCAGTGGCCATCTGCTGCTGTGGATATGAGCTGTCTCCCAATCACTGGATGTTCCTGCTTGATCCACCTTTTGAACTGAAAGGTCCAGCCAGTACCGTATGCTCTCAGGTAATTGTACCTGCCTGTCCCTGTGATTTTGTCCATTCGTCGGGCCTCTGAGCTATGGCACGAACAGGCTGAGGTGTCTAGATTCTCCTGACCTTGTGGAAAGGGGCCTCCCATCATGGTGTGGAGCCAGATCTGAGCCAGATGAAGAGGAAAGTCTAACTTAAAAGACTCAGTCCTTCCAACCTGGGCCTGAGAAAAGCCTTGGGATTCGTGGGAGCAGAGCCCACTGGGGAGCAGTTTCCCTTCGCCTGGGCCATTTCTCTTGCACAGCAGAGTGACTCCAGAGTAATCTGTGATAAATCACTTAAACGTGAAGGGGCCGTTGACTCCCTACAAATGCCAACTCCTGCTCTGAGTGGCAAACATATTTTTATTTAGCCTATGGCTCTTGCTACAGAACACCAGCAGGCAGAGCATTGCCACATACATTTCAGTTCCCTGGATAGAACTGCCATAGAGAAAATGATACCCGAAGTCACACAGGTGCAGGTGGGCCGGGGTGTGGGTGGACCCCAAGCCCATCTCTCACTCACTTGGGAGGTTTGCAAAAGCTCAGGTTTTCAGGTTCCTGCCAGATACACCAAATCAAATTTGGTCTGAGTCAGGGTGGCTCTGTGACTGCACTTTTGAAAATCTCATTTTGAACTCCATATGCCATCTGCCGTGGGTCGGTATGTGGGAACCACTGACCAGACAATCATTCCCAATATAATAACTTCCCAGAAAATAAATTGGTCTCCTCTAGAACTCTGGATAAGCCCAATAAATAGTTCTAAGGAGAGGCTTTCTGTGGAAGTTACTCATTTCAACTTGGCTGAAGTTGTTGCTGTTACTCTTAACCACACAGGATTTAATCCCCATTTGTAATCGGACTAGTAAAAATTAAGTTAAATCTGTTCCTACTTTTAGGTTGTTACCTATGCTGGTTAATGGGAAAAATTCAGAACAGAATACATAAATCAATAAAGATTAGTCAATCTGAACAATTAAAATGTCTATGACATTTTGGCCTTTGGGGTCCTTATACCTAATATAGTGTATCTTCAAAATAGCTGTGGTTAACCCACTTAACTAGAGTCGATTTTCAAGAAAAAAAACCCAAAACAGTGGAAATATGCCTGTGCTAGCTGAGTTTACATAGTTTCCTTTTGATGGGAAGAATAGCTCTAAATCTTGCTCCTTTGAATAATGCAGTGTTGCCAACAACACTGGGGTACTTTTCCTTAAGCCAAAGGGAAGAGCACAATAGGAGAGGTGTGGAGATCCATTCCCCAAATGAATTTGCTGGCAGTGATCTTGTTCAAACCTCGTGCTGAATCAAAATTGTTTACAAGGTTCTGAAGGATGAAAGTGTTCATTTGAATAAAAACTTCATCTAAAAAACATGTTTTTTGCTCACTTTAGCTATTTTACATATGGATGACACCCAGTTCTCTAACTCAGGAAGAATACAAAGTGGCCTTACTACATTATGAGGCAAAGAATACAATCTCTATAGTTGCTGAAAATAAAATTTTGCAGAAAAACTCAGCCAGTGGCCTGAAAAAAGAGAAGAGGAAGAACTATGTTGCATAGCAGCCCAATCCCAGATGTAGAGGCTCACTTTCAGATGGCCCTATCAAGTGTCTTCTGTACACCAGACACAAGACTAGGGATTTATAGATGCATCTAAGAAACCCTAAAGGAGAATGACAGGTGATAAGTAATTGCAATACATGTACTTATTAGACAATTCTGGACTTCCTACAGTCTCTTCAGCTGGATGGACATGAGCAGGATGCATGGGATTTCATGAGGTAATGTGGTTTGGATCTGGAGTGCATCCCAAAGTCCATGTGGTTAAAAGCTTAGTTCTCAGCCTGTGGAGCTATTGGGAGATGGTGGACGTTTGGGAGGTGGGGCTTAGGGGAAAAAGTTAGCTCACTGGAGCGGTACCTTTGAAGGGTATCTTGTGTCTTTCTTTCTCTTTTGCATCCTAGTTGCCATGAGGTGAACAGGCCCCTTTTGCCATGTGCCTGCCATGACATATTATACCACCATAGGCCCTAAGCAGTAGGGCTACATGACTCTGGACTGAACTTCTAAGACCATGAGTCAACAGGAATCTTTCTCCTTAACTTGACTTACCTCAGGTATCTCCCCTCAGTGATAGAAAGTTACACACTAGTTAAAGAAGGGAAGGACAACCTCCTTGCCTCCCAATATCAAAAGGTCATAGGTGAAAGAGGAAATACCATGCATTGTTATGGTTTCCATGCGGCCAGAATAGAGGGCTGTGAGATGTGGTTCACTTAAGGTTGCAGGTCTCAGTGGGGTCCAGGTCATGATGGATAGTTATGTGCTGAACAATTAGATTTTATCCTTCAAGGGACAAGGTCGCCTTGGGGATGTAGCACAAAGTAGACAGTAGCAACAGAGAGATGACAGTTTTTAAGATACTCTCGCAGGACCAAAGGAGGAGTAAGTACAGGTACTGACTTGAAGGAAATGAAAGTTTTTTAGAGTAAAATGTTGACATGTCTATGTGTCTTACAAGAAGATTAGCTAGTGGGATGGAGCAGGTTTTGGGGCTTGCACTGCTTGACAGTTGAGTAAAAACTACAGATTGAGCCCCCAGGGCATTCCTGAGATCCTGGAAATAGTGGGCCTCCTCACTGCTGACAAGGCCAAGGGACCAAGCAGTGTGTCCTCCAAGCAGTCCGTGAGCAAATGGAAGTCTTTCTCAAAAACATATGTCTCCAGTTCCCACCACCACGATCGCTCTTTACACTTCTCCCTGCACTAATAATCCACGAGGAACACTGTGGTGAGGAAGGGGCAGGAGTATCGGCACATCGCTTGGAAGCATGATGGGGAAGGATATATTAGGGAGAACAATTGAAGAAGAAAGGAAGAGGACTTCCATTCTGCCCGGCTGGATGGAATAAATGCTTGAGCAGCATTCTGTCCAGCTGGGAAAAGGCCAAGATTAATTTAACCTTTGGTCAAATGGTTGGGAGTTAGTTAGTTTCCTTTTTCCTCTTACATCACTCCCAGATTCAGACAAAAATAACATCGTCCCGATTCCATGACATTATGAGCTCCAGGGAGGATTGTGTTGAAACCCCTCAGAGACAAATTAATCCTAGCAAAGCAACAGCTGTAGTATTGATGCAAACAGGAGAAACAACAGCATATTGGTTCCAGGATTGTTTGAAAGTTGATTTAAATCCAAACAATTAAAAATTGGTTAAAACACTAACTTGGATGTGTTCAAAGTTTCTGTTACTTTAAGATGGTGCTTTATGAAATCAGTCCTCTATCGGCTGGGATCTGCTGTTTGGCACACTTTCGAATACAACTTCTAAATTCTACTTTTTAGCTTTATTGTTTAAAATAGAGATAAGTGCCATGGTGAGAAAAAGCTTACCTCTGCTGAATCAGAGCTTCAGCATCAGGCCTCTCTCAGGGAAGCCAAGGTCTGGCCGTCACCTCCACCCGGGGCCCCTTGCCTGAGCCTGGCAGGCAGGGGGTTGGGCATCTGCCCCTCCTCTGTGGGCTGATTCTGTCCAGAACAGACACTTGAGTGTTTCCTGAAAGCACAGCTTGTAGCCCCTGGAGGACAATTTACAGAACTTGTATGCACCATTTACACTTAAAAATCAAAATATTTCCTCTTCCCAGGACACAACATCCCTCCTTACACCCGCTTGCTTTGCAATTGGACATTACTTGGAGACCCAACATAACCCTTGAATAGGAGTTTTGCAGCTGAACTTATGGGAAAGAGAGGCAATCTCATAAAAAATAGGAGGCAGAATGCCCCTTGAAACCAGGGGACTGTGGCTCCCATCATCCATCCATCCATCTACTCAACAGCTTCACTTTGCCTGGGAAGCTCCAATGCTATTCTGTTCATACAGAATGGGCAGGGATGGAACTTACAGCTTAGTAGCAGAGACACATGTTTAAAACATAATCACAGAAGTATTTAAAATTGTGTAGTTTGTATGGGTTATTTCAGAAATAGGCCTCTATCAGGGAAGCCATGATGAGAAATAATGGGGTGCCTACCTTAGGCTGAGGCCCAGGGGGTGCCTATTGATGAAGGGACAGAACTGACCCAGAAGACTGAACAGCTGGAGATTAGAACCTGTGTCTCATAATGTCCCCTAAATATTTAACGGCCTCATGCTATCAGCTCTGGCCCTTTTTTGGCTTTGGTCTTGTAAGCTACCACCCTTTCTGCCCAGTGCCACCCTAGGAATAAAAATTAGACAAATATCAAGCTTTTATATTCTGTGTGCAGAAACTCAGGCCTGGGCTAGGTGGGGTTGTTGCTTGTTCAGGGTCATGGGGCAGGTTGGGGTGAGAACAGGAGTCCTGAGTCGGGGTTGGCTCTCCCCCGCCCTCACTCCCTCAGAGCTCTTACCCTAAGCCCTCTGATTCTTGTTCGTTTCCAAAGAAATAATAATTTGATGCAAGTGTCTCTTCGAGAAACTCCTTTTGAGGCAGGTATATTGTTAGGAGAAAAGTATTCCTCCCTTGGAGGACGCTGATCTGCTCTGAGGTCCTTCTAGGATTACCTCATTAAAAATAAAATAAGCTAGGCTTGGTGGCACACGCTTGTAATCCCAGTACATGAGAGGCTGAGACAGGAGGATCACAGGTTCACAGCCAGCCTCAGCAACTTGTAAGGCCTTCTGCAACTTAGTGAGACCTATTTCAAAACACAGAATAAAAAATAGGGCCGGGGGTGTAGCTTGGTGGTAGATTGCCCCAGGGTTCCATCCCCAGAACCTCAAAAAAAAAAAAAAAAAAAGAAATAAAATGAGCCATTATTGGGAATGTTAGAGATAACACCTTTAGAATGACACTGGCTATGGCCAGTGTGGAAATATGACCTGGTTTGGGGGAGCAATTTACTGGATTGTATTCCTAGTGGCCTGGCTTTCAGGTTGCCCTACCACAGGGGGAATAATGGATCTCAATGTTTCTGACTCATTTGTAGACCTTTTGCTAGCACAGCACATAGCTAGTGGGACTTCAACCCAGATCCTTTGACTCCAAGCCCAGCGCTTTTCAACTCCAGCATGAGAAGTTAGTAACAGATTCTATTTGGGATGCCTGGAGGTTTCAAAAATGGTGACAGTTTAAAATGGTGATTTCCCATGGGCAGAAGGAGCAAGGCAGATGGTAACTAATTTATTCAACAAACATTTGTTGTATGCCAGTAAGTCAAGCCTTGCAAATTTCCTGGTGAATAAGAAAAATTCAAGTCCCACCCTCATGGAACTAATAATTGTCTGGGAAATTCATGAACTAAACACAAAACTACTCAGATAATGATTAATTACGACAGTGTTGAGTTCTGGGTGGGCTTGTACATGGAGGCCTGGACTACAGAGGGGAAGGGCAGCACAGAGCTTATGATCTGCTCCCCCAAACCAGGTAGTATTTTGACCTCCACCTCTGTCCTCACCAGTGTAGTCATCATACCTCCTCATTCTCGACTGCCAATCCTCACCAAAGCCCTTTGGTTTTGCTTCTAAGTATCTTCCTAAAGTTTGTACCTTTTCCATTTTCACTGCTGCTGTCTCCACTTGCACCATCATCTTTTGATTTGGCCACCCTGGTGCTCCTACTGAGCCCCCTTTCACCTCCCTCGGGCCCTGGAATCCATCCTACATGAGAGATCCACAATTATACTTTGAAAGGAGAGCCTAGTTAGGCCACCCTTTGCCCTCACCCTCTACTCCCCTACCCTTTGACACCCTTACCCCCTCCTACACTTAAAGCCTCAATGTCTTCCCTTGGCTCTTAAAATCAAGACAAACTCCAGAGCACATCTACAAAACCCTGCCATCCTGCCTTTCCCTCCCTTCCCAAACTCATTCTGCAACCCAGCCTGCACTTTCTCTGCTCCGGCTGCCTCAGCCCTCTTTCCAGCTCGAATATATACTTTGAGATCTTTCCATGGCCTGTTCTTCTGCTTGGAGTGCTCATATGTCCTCCCTGGTTGCTTAAAGAAACTTTTTCTGACTTCTCTAATTTGGTCCAATTCCCCAACTATGGTTCCTTATAGCATGTGTACATTGTGTGCTGGGAGTTTGTCACAACTGCACTCTCAGGCTTACCAACTTTACTGTCTGCTCCCTTGCTCCTGTGCAGACCATAAACTCCGCAAGGGCAGGATAGGATGTGTTTGTTTTGACTCATCATTATATCCCCAACATTTGCCCCAGGGTCAGAGTCAGTGTCCATATAATGGAAGGGAGGGAGGGAGGGAGAGAAGTAATTCCTTGAGGAAGTTTAAGCTGACAAGTGGAAGACAAACAGCACCCAGCTAAAGTATCTACGGAGGATGAATATTCTCATCTGAAGGAAAAGTATTCTCATGGAGGGCAGGAACTGACACAAACCCTCCCTCCCTTTCCAAGGAGAAACTGGAAGCATCACAGAGAATCTACATGAAAATAGTGCCCTCCATCCTGAATGGGCCAGGCAGACGTAGTTCAAGCCATTGTGGGGATGGTGGTTGAGGCGAGGAGTTTTCTGTAATGAACATAATTTAAGAATATAGCAAAAAAAAAAAAAAAAAAAAAAAAACAAATTCCAGAGTTATTTCATAAGATTGAGAGTCATGTAAATAGAAAAACCTTAGCTTTCCTTATTGACTGTGACATACTCAGAAAAAAATTAAATGTGCACAGTGGAATGTGCTTCTAGTAATTCCAGAAACTAGTGACAGGCGTCTCCCAGGGGCCAAAGACCAAATTGCAGATGAAGTCACCACTGTCACCCTCCCTGCAAGGCGGAGTTGTCTCTGCTCCTCTGAAAAGGTAGAAGACTGGGACCTTGGTCTCTGCTGACACCTAAGCTGGGGCACAGAGGCATGGCCAGGGCTTTGCTCTCACGTTGAGAAGGGTAAGTGTCCTCTGGATTGGGCTTTGAGGAGATAGCAAGGGTTGGAGGGTTAGAGGACCATCCACTCAAGGACAGTGTAGGGCCGCCCACCCTCAACCCTAGCTTCAGCCTAAGGAGCGAAGATGGCCCGATAAGTTACAACTTCCTGTTCTCCCATTTGATAGAGTTGGGATGTTCCTTTCAGCCTTCAGGAAGACAATAATCTGTAGCATAGAAAGAAAATCGGGGATCCATAAGAGTAGGGGGGAGAGTTGCAGGAAGAGGAACCTAGTGATCAATCATGGAGGATACTATACCTGTTTTCAGCCCACTGGACTGGGTTCAAGGTGATGAGAAACTATGGGTGCCCTGTGCAGTGGCAGGCCGCATGAGTTTGCATTTTCATATCATGCTAGCTATGGGGTGAAGAATGGGAAGAGTGGTCGGGAGGAAGGAGGCCAATAGGAAGCTATGGCTGTGACCCGGGTGAACAGTGGCCTGAGCTGGGCGATCACCCAGAGGATGGAGACCAGAAGTACTCTCCGACAATGTGTGGTAAAGTTGGTGAGCAAAGGAAGCTCTGACTCAAGCTCACTGAATCACTGGATGGTTTCGGAGTAGCCCTCAGCTGGGCTCCAGATATTGCAGGAGGACCAGACTTGATGGGGGAAGCTGTGGGACTCCTCCCTCTGGAGGAAACCATTTGCCTATCTCTTTTCTCGTAAAAATCCCATAGCAGCTTCTGGTGGCAGCCACCCCTATGTCCTAGGACTCTCTTACCAGCTGGGTGTGGAAGGGGGTTCCTGTGGGATTCGGAGTTTGCTCTTACACTTATGAAATGGCTGGCTCTCATTTTTTCCTTCACAAGCTCTCTGATGTTGTGTTTGGGAATGTTACATAACTAGTCTCTCTATTTATCTTAGCTTGTAACAGGTCACCCGCCACAACAGGATGGATGAACACATCAGTTTCAACAAAATTAATTTGTCTATGTTGTATAATTACAATGCACTAATAAAAGTATAAAAAAATTGCCAGCTACCAGACTTGGGGGTCAGGGATGTGCTTAGTTCTCCAGAGTTGTCTAAAAGCCTGCAAAAAAACCTTACACAAGAAGGAGTTCTTCTTTATAAGGTTTAGACCTCATTGGACCCTCAGGCACATTTTTGGGCCTCTGATGAGTATAACAAAGACTATGTTAAAGAATAATAATTGGGAATATTACATTAAACTTCTCTAATAAATGCCATATAATGCTCAGGCTCTATTTCTCTCTTCGGCCTCCTCATTCTGCTTCAGCAACTTCCTCTGTGCTCTTTCTTCATCTTTCTCTTAACAACTTCTGGTTTTCTGCCCTGAGTCTCTCGTCTCAGTCACGTGTGGCTGGCCACTGGCTCCTGAGTCAGTCTCTCTCTCTCTCTTCTTGTCATCATTTGTTCTCTATCACCCTCCTCTCTGGGCTGCCTGATGCTGGAAACATTTCAGGAATTTTTAATTGAAAATACCATGAGAACTGTTATCACCTCAGTTTCACCAGGGAGAGCACGAGGCCAGGACTGCTGATGGCCAACTCCGGGCGGGTGGAGTTTAATATCTCACCTAGGTTAACCAGGGCAGCTGGTTCTATGAATTCAGGCCCCGGGTGGAATGTGAGAAATGAGTACAGTCTGACGGGAAAGAGGGAGTGCTGAATAACCAGAAATTCCTATAAAGTCTGAGGAGGTGGGAGAGAGGAATCAGTTAAGAGAAATAAAACAAGCAGGAATTCCACCACCCCTTTCGCTCCCCCTCCAACTGCCCACTATAAAAATGACTGTGAGGGAAAGCAGGTACCACCTGGAACTGAGAGAAGGATCCAGAATGTCTTTCTGCCTGCCTGGAGCAGCTTGGTCCTCCCTCTGTTCTCACAGCTGTCCTGGGTCCTTGGGTCAGATGAGCTCAGCTTCCTTTGATCTCCTCCCCTGTGAGGTCACCCCCCTCCCCCAGTTCTTCTCACAGGTCCCAGGGCAGCCTTCACATCAGCCATGGTCTCAGAAACAGGCAGGCCAAGGACGAGGGCAACAGTGGGCCTTGGCAGGGGGTGGGCTGGCCCAGTTCTTACATAATGCCTAGCCAGAGTCAAAGGATCCTATTTTCGACCAGTTCCTGTGTAACAGGGAAGGCTAACCTGGATGCTGGGAAAACGGGGAGAGAAGGGATACTATGGTTGTATCCTCAACTGGAGCCAAGGGCTATGATTTGTAATCAGCCTAGACTACTTAGTACTGCAAGGACCAGAACCAGCCAGCCCCACCTGTCCCACATCCCCACCACCGCACTCCTCCATAGCCAGGGCTCCTGGGTTGGGTACAGGTGAATGAGCCCTTGGAGCCCTTCAACCAGTGTAGCTCCACTTTTGTCTGTTTCCTAGAATGAGGTCCCAGGTGTGATCTTGAGTAAAGGGTAAGAATACGAAATCCATTCATCTAGTGTGAGCCTCTCATGTTTATTTATGAATAAACGTAAGCCCAAAGAAGTTAAGTGATGAGCCCAAATAATGTAGCAGTAACTATATGCCCAACACCACCTCAAGTCTCACACTCTTAGTTGGTTTTTCTTGTGATGAACAATCACCTAGGAGGAGGAGGAGGAGGAGGAGGAGGAGGAGGAAAAGGAGGGGGCATTGGAGGAGGAGACTACCGACAGCATGGACGATACTGAGGGGAACAAATTTACTCATCTCTATCCTTCCAAAGGACTCTCATAGTTGCAGTTATTCAAGGGGCATGTGGGGCCCAGAAGGACTCCTTATAGTTTCCCAAAGACATAAAAGTATGTCCTTGGGTCTAGAGCAGAGCAGTCTATAGGATTTTGAGATAAAACATTAATATTCTCCTCTGAGGTGTTGGGATTGATGAAGCCACTTATACCTCCTCACAGACATGACTACACGTAAAGCTCCCTTATCCCCAGAGTTAAGAATTCTGGAAGTGTGTGTGTGTGTGTGTGTGTTACTGGGGATTGAACCCAGGGGCATTCTATCTCTGAGTTAACATTCACAGCCCTTTTTATTTTTTGTTTTTGAAATAAGGTTTCACTAAGTTGCTGAGGTTGTCCTTGAACTTGTGATTCTCCTGTCTTCTGTCTTAGCATCCCAAGTACTGGGATTATAGTTGTGTGCTACCATGCTGTTAGGAAAAAAAAATACATATTTTATATATGTATATAAAGATACTATATATATTATTTTTTTAAGGAAGGAAAGAGGGAACAAAGAAAGGAAGAAAGGAAACAAGGAAAAGAGGGAGAAAATAATACACATTTGCCAGCTGGGACATGATCTTCTTATTCCTGAAGAATAGTCCAGAAAATGTGAGGTGAAGTTGAGGAGATGCTTTTATCCAGCTCCCTCCACATGTCAAGATAAATACTGAGCTCCTCAGTATATTTTTCTTTTGATAATTTTCTAAAAGAAGACAAAAGCAAAGAAATAAAAACCCAGGAAGAGAACTAAAGCTGGGAGGATGCGGTGGAAGGGGATGTCAGGAAAGTCAGCCATCTCGGGGAGGAGGGGAGAGTTGGGGTTTGATAAGGACATGGCCAGCATGTGAGTGGAAAGGGTGAATGCTTTTCCCTTGAGCGGAGCCAACCCAGGGCGGCCCTCATCACCCTCCTCCCCAGATGGTCCTCTCGGGTCCTAGCATCAGCAACGCGGCTAGCACATGGTGTTTTCTTTTTCCTGAAATAAAATATCATCACCTGATCTTAGCTAAGTAACTGCGAACTTGTAAAAGTCTGCTTGTTGTTCCCTGGAGACCCATTCAAGTGGTTTTTCAGATGAATTTGTCCATGCAAACACTTTGCGATGTTTCTCTAATTGTTTCTCACAGGCCCCCGGTGAGCAGTAATGATTCCAGCTCCCTTACTCAACACTGCTGCAGGTGAGTAAACGGAGACTCATACAAGGGGCCATGTAAGAGGCAGAAACCTCCGCTGCTCCGCGCAGCCTTGGACCTCGTGGGCATTTCCCAAATCTAGAATGCTCCTAGACTGATGTTCCTAGCTAAAGCCACATGGCCAGCCCCAGGCATCTGTTTGGTTTGGCCAGGAAGCAGCACCCTGTTGATAACCATGAAGTACTTTTACAGCTTGTCAGGAGCTCGTACATTTCAGTTTTAGGAACTAGTTTAGGAAACTGAAACCAATGAAGACAGGAGTGCTAAGGAGTCTTTAAGGTATTGAAAACTTAAAAGCATTTAGAGAAATGTATTTAGGGTTTGGTTTGTTTTGAGTTTTTATTATTATTTTATTTTATTTTTGGTACTGGGAACCCATGGGCAGCCTACCTCCTAGCTACAGCCCCAACTCTTTCTATTTTTTATTTTGAAACAGGGTCTCACTGAGTTGCTGAGGCTGTCCTCTAACCTGCAATCTTCCTGTCTCAGCCTCCCAAGTACTGCAATTACAGGAGAGCACCATCACACCCAGCTGGAGCTTAGTTTTCTGTCTTCTAATAAGAGCAAAATATTGCTCAGGCCACTTCTCTATTTCCCTTGAGGTTTGATCTTGCACAAGTGTAAAGAGATGTATTATTAATCCATCAATTAATATTAATTATAATAACAACATTTTATTATGTAATATATAATATTATGCAGGCTAAATATTCCTTATCCAAAATGCTTGGGGCCAGAAGTGTTTCTTATTTTAGATTTCTTCAGATTTTGGAAAATTTACATTTATATAATGAGATATCTTGTGGAACGGGACCCCAGTTTAAACATGAAATTAATTTATGTTTCATATACATTTTATATACATAGCTGGAAGACAATTTTATATATAATTTTAATAATTATACAATATTTTATACAATGTTTTAATAAGAAACAAAATTCCTTGGTGTGGAATTTTCAACTTCCTTCTCATCAGCCTTCCAAAAGTTTTATAATTTGGAGCATCTCAGATTTTGGATTTTTAAATTATGGGTGCTCAACTTACAATATAATAATACAATATAATACAATATAATAATACAATATAAAAATACATAATATATATATAATATATTACATGTATTATTATATTAAATATCGTATAACAATATAATAATTTGATAAATATGCCATTAATCTATAAGTAAGAATGTATTAAAATAGTACAATAATACTATACATGATCATACAATGTAGCAATATATAATTGAATATTAATTATGTGAAATAGTAGCAAATATCTAGTACTATGCAAGGCACTGTTCCTGGTGCTGTGTATATGCGTTGGGGGGTCACAAAACTGAATGAGACCCTCAGGATGGGTTGGGCTGGGAGTAGAGAGTCAGACATGTCTAATGCAGAAGCAGATTATGAACTCACTATTCTGTCTCTTCATGGCTAAGCTGGAACTATCCCCATGAAGGCTGCTTCCGAGTCCTCTGCTGCCAGTCTGGTGCATTAAGGACTCTTGAGGGGGAAGTAATGAACAGTTTTCCAGAGCTAAGGAACTGGACAGATGGGTCCCTCCCTCCCTCCCTTCCTCTCCACCCCATCTCCACCCATTTCTACTCTATAATAGATTATGATCTTTTTCCTTTTGGTGCAGATAGTTTTAAACATGGTAAGTTGCAACCAGATGCTAGGGTAGGGATGGAAAAGGGCAAGTACTGCTGTTAAGGGCCAGGTGGTGGGAAATGGAAAGGGTGCTCAGCTGGTCTGCTGGGTGAGCTGTTCAGTGAGGAAAGACATCACTGAAGACTTGGCTGGGGTGACCTGGAGGACAGGTTAAGGGCCTGGAAGGGGACGGGCTCACAGTGGGAGGAAGACTAGAGATCAAGGCACTGGCTTCATTCTGTTTCTGCCTCTGACTTGCTGTGTGCTGTGGGAAAAGCCACTTCTCTTTGGACTTGGTGAAATGTAAAACCCTATTCCTAGGACTGGATTCCTTCCTGCCCTAAATTCTGAGATTCTGTTTAGACTTGGCAAGAAAGGACAGCAATGCCTAGGCTTAGCCAGAATAAAGACACACCACAAAATTCTAGCCCAGGAGCATACTTTGGATAACAAAGAGAGAACTGACCTGGAAATAGGAAAAAGGAATTCTGGCCCAACCTTTGCTCTTTATTCAACAGGAACTTGGGTAAATAATTTCACATCTTTAGGTCTCTGTTTACTTATCTGAAAAATCAAAGTGTTGGTGTCCAAGTTTTTGTGGATATTTAACACATTTAAAAATGAGAAATCTTTAACTAATGTCCGATAAATGACAGGTTGGAGTGGTGGAGAAGGCTCAGGAATTCTCTACCCACAGCACCCTTTGCTATGTTTGTGTCCTCCCAAATCATGTTGGAAATGGTTTGTCATTGTGGTGATGGTGGGACTTCTGGGAGATGACTGGTCCATGAGCGCTCCACTTACATGGCTGGGATCCATTCCATTATAAAAGGGGGGTTCGGCGGTGGGATGATCCATTATAAAGGGGGGTTCGGCGGTGGGATGATCCATTATAAAGGGGGGTTCGGCGGTGGGATCGATCCGTTAGAAAAGGGGGGCTCAGGGGTGGGATCGATCCGTTATAAAGGGGGAGTTCTGCTCTCTTTTGTCTCTTGCTTCCCTTTCTGCCCTGTGGGGGTACTGTGTTCAAAGCCCCATCTTGGAAGCAGAGACTGGGCCCTCCTATTCACCAGATGCCTTAATCTGGGACTTCCTGGCTCCAGAACTGTGAGCCACTAAGTCTCTGTTCACAGTTTTTGGAGGATGAAAACCCAAGATTAGGTGGCCTCATCTGTCAGGCCTCTGGTGAGGACCTCCTGACTGATGATATCACAATGGCAGGGGCAAATGCAGATGAGATCACATGGCAACTCAGAAAGCCAGAGAGATTCAGGGCCCGGGCTTACTCTTTGTAGAAACCCACTCTTATAGGAACTAACCAGGGCCCCATAGGAACTACACTAGTCCCTTCCAAGAACAGTGCCCCCATGACCTAATTACTTTCACTAAGCCCGCATCTTAAAAGGGCCACCACCCCAACACCAGTGTACTAGGGACCAAGCTTCTGACACATTAACTTTGGGAAACACACTTGAACCATATCCAAATCATAGCAAATGTAAAAGGCCTTTGCAGACTCCAAAGTGCTGCATGAATGTACAAAGTTATACTTGTGCTTGTTATCAGCCCCTTTATCATTTCCACTAGTCTAGAAAATCAAGTCCTCTCAAAAGCAGTCTCAGAATACATATACATGGCTATGGAATGAAAACAATGAAAAATAATGGCAGCATTTCACTTCTTTGTCCGTTCTGCTCTGGCCCCAAAGTGTGGAATGTGGCAAGTAGCTCCAGAAGCCAGCGGCAGGCAGCACCCACCAGGTGTGCAGATGAACCTAGAGCAGCCATAGTGAGGTTATACAGAGAAAGAGGACAGGCACCTGCTGTCCACAGACTTGCCCGTGGAGGGATCAATGACAGTGCAGGTTTTTTAAAAGGCCTTTCCATGAGAGGATCAAGCTTATCTGTGCTGAGTTAGGTGAGCAAACCTTCTAAAGGTGGGAAGACGGCAGTGTCAAGCTCTGGAACGTCCCTGGGCTGCTTTCATGAGCATTTCCCTACCCACACACCCCAGCTGCTTACCCTGGTGACGACTGTCATTCTGCCCTGGGAAGCAGTGTCCAGAAGAGCTGAGATTTTCCCAGGCCTCCCTGCCTTTCTGCCCAGGCTCTCTCGGTTACCTTCCCAGGGCCCCATGGTCTTTTACCCACAATGCCCTTGGCCCTGCCCTTTCCTTTTCATGTTCATAGACCCAGGTTGGTTTCTAGCAGGAAGGGGTGAGCTCCACTTAGCCTGCTCTTTACTGCCCTCACTCTTTTGCTCCTCTTGCTTCAAACAGGCTCCTGCTGGCTTTAATTAAGCTGCAGAGTCTCCCTGGGGGCTGGCCCTCCTGAAATGAGGTGACCCAGCTCAGCAGGGCTGCTCCCTAGAGGCTGCTCAGCTCCAGGTTTATCACAACAATTTCTGCTTCACATTTTCCACAGAACATTGCAACCTGTACAGGAAACATTGCCTGCAAGTGCAGGAGGCAGCCAGGGCACCAGGTTCCAAGTCAGAAAACTCCGGATATTCTCATTGCCTGAAGGGCTCTGCCTTTGGAGACACTGCCAGTGAGGAAGTTAGATTTTCAATACCAAGGAAAATGGCTCCTGGACAGAGTGACGAGGGCCAAGTCATCATCAGCACAGCTTTGCAACTGGGCCACTGTCTTTCAATGACTTTTTAAGACTGAATCCTGGATGTCCAGCTATAGGGAAGTCCTGATCAGGCTCTATTCCAGGATTATAACCCAAAACTCTTACACAAATCTCAGACCTTGGGAAAAGAAGCTACTGGGGAGTGTAGGATAGTGGTTATAGCATTCATGACAGTATATGTTGTATTGTAATAAAAAATAGCTCCACAATCTTAGTGTCTTAACACACAAGTTTATGTTCCATACCTGCTACTTGTTCCACGTGGGTCGGTGGGCCACCGTTTTGCTTAAGCCTTCAGGAACTCAGGATGACAGAGGCTCCACTGTTCTGCGGTGAGGCTGTGTGGAATGCATAGTCCCCACAGCCATCCCAACAGAGGAAAGACTGGGGAGTCAGGTATAGAAACACCACTGTCTCTGCCATGGTGGTTATGAGTACAAGCTTTGGAGTCAGATGGAACTGGATTCAAATGCCAGTTTTACTACTCACTAATTGTCAACTTATCCTCTCTGATTTTTTTTTCATTTAAAAAATAAGGTATATTACACATACAGTAAGTTAATCCTCTTTGGTGCATAGTTATGTAACTTTTGGCAAATGCATATGGCTAGCTAGCTACCATCACAATTTGGCTATAGAATAGTTCCATCCTTCTTGCCCTATTGTAGTTTACTCCTCCTTCAACTTTGGCTCTGGAAATCTTTTTCCTGTCTTTATAATTTGCATTTTAAGGATGTTATGAAAGTGGAATTATACAATATGTAGCAATTAATTTGGGTTTAGCATAATGCACCTCAGACTCAGCCACAGTGTAGTGCAGATCAGTAACTTATTCCTCTTATTCTGCAGTCTTGTTCCTTTGCATGGATGTATTACCAGTACATTTACTCATTCACCAGCTGAATAGCATTTGGTTCCATCCTTTGCCAATTATGTATGAAGCTGCTATAAACATTTGTGTAAACATTATTTTGTGAACATTATCTAATTAGCTATCATTTCACTTGGACAAACATTTAGATGAATATCTAGGGGAGATATTGTTGGGTAGCATAAGTCTGTGTTAACATTCTAAGAACTCTGCCAAACTGTTTTCCAAAGTGGTCAGACCCTTTTGCATTTCTATGAGGATTTCAGTTTCTCAGCACCCTTGCCAGAATTTGCTATTTAGGACTGCTGTTGTTGTTAGCCTTTCTGATAGGTGGTAATGGTATCACATTATGGTTTTTATTTCCATTTCCCATGGGTTATTCAGAAGTATGATATTTAGTTTCCAAATATTTTCTAGTTATCTGTTTGTTATTTTTCCTTATTTCACTGTGATCAGAAAACACATTTTATAGAGTTTTAATCCTTTAAAATTTACTGAAGCTCATTTAATAGTCTCTCTTGGTAAATGTTCCTTGTCAATTTAAAAAGAATGTGTACCCATCTATTGTTAATTTCAATTACATGTCAGTGATCAGAAAATGTACAAATGGGCCTAAGTTTGGCAAAGTCTTAATTAATGCAATAATGGAAGAATTTTTAAACTATAATTATAAATTAGAATGTCAAGGTCTCTTATGATTTAGGAAAAGGACAAGGAATTTTGTCTTCAAGAAAGACAGGAAGGATTTCAAATTGTAGCTCTGGTGGACTGAGCACTCATAGATACTCACAGATACTTTTGTATTTAATCCATGTAACAGCATTTTAGGATAAGAACTTCTATGCTGGTTTTATTGAATAGGATATTCAGACTTGAGCAAACTAAAGAATTTGTCCAAGTTAATAGAAAGTGGTAAGGTAAAAATTTAAACCTAGAACCAGGAAAGTCATGATCCTAACTGTGATACATAATTCTTGAGGTATAAGGAAAACCCAGAATCTGGAGTCCAAATCACCTCACTTCTCTCTGACATGTACAATGGGAAACATGCTCATTCTAACCCAGGATTAGAGTGGGGCTCAAATAAGGGGAGTTATAAGAAAGTACCTTAGAAGCTCTAAAACTAATCAAATAGTCATTATCATCATGATCCTAACTAAGAGCATTCTCATAGGAGGACCTGTGATAAAGGGAGCAGATCTAGATATAAGCAGATAAAAATATTAGAACTCAACTCTACGAAAATGAAGGATATGGAAAAATAGCCTCTAAAATTATAAAGCATGTGAATCCCAAATTAGGGAGTATCTTTTGAAGCTTGAGAGAGGCAAAACAGGGCAAGTAACAGAAAGTCTGTCTTTATATAGTATGTGATAAATTTATGTTAACATTGTGTTACATGCTGAAAACACAAATAGATTTTAAAAACTTCCGGTTAATTTAGGTTATTCTTAAGGAAGTTTTAGGAGATGAACCCCTAAGCACACCCCTAAGCTTTTAAGGTTAGAATCACGAAGGTTCCTCCAAATCTCTTGGTACTTATGTCAGAAATGGTAACTGGGCTGGATGTGCTGGACCTACTCTAGAAGAGTAGAATGAGGCCTGTATCAGCCCTCCAGTGTAGAGCAGATGCAAGAAAGTCATACTCACAGAGGTTGTATCTACTGTCATCACTTTTTCTCAGAACCCTCAGGATAATATTAATGATAGATATTTATGATCAGAAAAGAGGAATGAGGGGTAGGAACCACTAGGGTCAGTCTCCTACTCAAAGAATAGTCTGTGTGTAGATTGTTGGTCTCATATGACACTCCTCTGTGGTCACCCAAGTTCAAAGGCACCCTGGAGACCTCCTCATCTCCCAGAAGTACTCCAGCTCCAGTCTCTCTGCATCTGACTACAACATCCTCCTTCTCCGGCCTTTGACTCTTCACTTCCTTCATGACATCTAGCTTCTTGACTCCTGTATTTATCCCTAAGTCTCTCCCTGACTCTATTTCTACCTCTCTAGTCTAGAGCCCTTATAAGCAACTTTAATTTTCTTTCTTTTTCCTTCCATCATCTTCCTGCAAACGTCCAACTTTGGGTTATCCCAACCAGCTTGGATTCCCATTCCTGAACCTGGGCTTCTGAATGATAGTAGAAAAAAATTAATGACCTTGAATGTCAATCTATTTGATTACTGCATGTAAGCTGAGTGAGCCTTCCTTTCTTCTCTGTAAACCTTCCCGTCTCCAAGGCAATGCTCCCTGCCCCCACCCTTATGACCACTGAAAATCCTCATGCTTTCCTCCAGCCTCCTACCAACCTTTGCCTCTTTCCCTGACCTTGACCTCTGCTTTCAGGCAGGCTCCCTTGACTCCATCCACAAAGCTATCTGCATCCACCACCACTTTTACCTTCTTTTTGCTGGTCTTAGAAGAGGCAATGTCCCTCAGACATCCAAGACTAATTTTTCTGCCTGAGTTCTGCACCACAAACCTTCTAGGCTCTTGCATTAATTATTCCCTTTTTAAAATTATAATTGGTGCAGTGTAAACATACATCTTTGTTAGGTACAAGCTGATAAAGGCATACATGCACACATTTCTCATTTAACCCCTTCCCCAGTTCCCACCCTACTCCCTCACCCTCCCTCCTTCTCAAGTTCAGTTGAGTGATTGACCTTGACATATTTGTGAAAGTACAACGTATGCATTAGGGTGATCCCCTCAACCCCATCCATCCCCTTCTGTTAAGTCGACTTCTTTGCTTATCGAGGGTTTCTCATTTTTTTTCTGGAGACCCTCTTATGCCCTATCTTCTCCCTAGCATCCACATATTAGGAAGAACATATGCTTTTTTGCTCTTTGTGACTGACTAATCTCACTTAGCATAATGTTTTCCAGTTGCATCCATTTCCCGGCAAATAACATGATTTTGTTCTTTATGGCTGAGTAAAATTCCATTGTGTACATATCCCATAGTTTTGTAATCCATTCATCAATCGATGGACATCTTGGTTGTTTCCATAGTTTGGCAATTGTGAATTGTGCAGCTATAAACATAGATACACATGTGCCAGTCTGATAGTTTGGTTTCCATTCTTTGGGTAGATATCCAGAAGTGGTATTGCTGGATCATATTGTAGGTTCATTCCTATTTGTCTGAGGATCCTCCATACTGTTTTCCAAAGTGGTTGCACTAATTTGCAATCCCACCAACAATGTATTAGGGTTCCCACTTCTCCACACCCTCGCCAGCATTTGTTGTTGTTTGTGTTTTTTATGATTGCCATTCTGATTGGGGTTAGGTGAAATCTCAAGGTAGTTTTGATTTGAATCTCTCTGATTGATAATGATGTGGAACATTTTCTCATACATTTATTGGCCGTTTGTATTTCTTCTTTTGTGAAGTGTCTATTTAGAGCCTTTGCCCATTTTTTGATTGGGTTATTTGTTTTCTTAGCTGTGATTTTCTTGAGTTCTCTGTATATCCTAGATATTAGACCTCTATCAGAGGAGTAGCTGGCAAAAATTTTCTCCTACTCTGTGGACTCTCTGTTGAGGTTCATGATAGTTTCTTTTGCTGCACAGAGCTCTTCAGTTTAATGCAATCCCATGTATTGATCTTCCTTTAAGTTGCTTGTGCTTTTGGGGTCTTGTTGAGAAAGTTTTTACATGTGCCTATGTGTTGAAGTGTTGGGCCTATGCCCTCTTCAAGTAACTGTAAGGTCTCTGGCCTGACTTCCAGGTCTTTGATCTGCCTTGAGTTGACTCTTGTGCAGGGTGAGAAAGTGGGGTTTATTTCCATTTTCCTGCATATGGTTAACCAGTTTTGCCAACACCATTTGTTAAAGAGGCTATCTTTTTTCCAGTGTATGTTTTTGGCTCCTTTGTAAAAAATCAGTTGACTGTAGGCATGTGGGTCTGTTTCTGAGTCTTCTATTATGCTCCATTGATCTATGTGTCTGTTTTTGTGCCAATACTATGCTGTTTTTATTATTGTGTCTTTGTAGTAGAGTTTGAAGTCAGTTATTGTGATGCTTCCTGCATGGTTCTCATTGCTAAGAACTACTTTGGCTATCCTGGGATTTTTGTTGTTCCAGATGAAATTGATTTATCTATGTCTGTGAGGAATAACCTTGGTAATTTTGTGTGTATTGCATTGAATCTGTAGATCACTTTTGGGAGGATGGCCATTTTGATGATATTTATTCTGCCTATCCAAGAGCATGGTAGATTTTTCCATCTTCTAAGGTCTTCATTGATACAATCCAGCAAGAGGAAATAACAATTATCAACATCTATGCCCCAAACATAGGTGCAGCCACTTTCATAAAACAAACTCTGTATGATATAAAGACACACATAGATCCCAATATACTAATACTGGGAGACTTCAATACTCCTCTCATATCTCTAGACCGATCTTCTAAACAAAAGGGCAGTAGAGATGCCTCAGACCTAAAGAATACCATAAACCAAATGAACCTATTAGACACATATAGACTCTTTCACCCAACTACAGCTGAATTCACATTTTTCTCAGCTGTACATGGAACCTTCTCCAAAACCTCTCCACATTCTGGGCCATAAAGAGAGCACTGGCAAATTCAAAAAATGTAACATAATTCCCTGCATCTTTTCAGATCACAATGGAGTGAAACTAGAAATAAACTCTAAGAAGACCCAGAGTAACCATGTAAACACATGGAGACTGAACACCATACTGCTGAATGAGGATTGGGTCATAGAAGAAGGGGAGAAATTTAAAAATTCTTAGAAACCAATGAAAACAGAGACACAACATATCAAAATCTCTGGGACACTTTGAAGGCAGTACTAAGAGGAAAATATATAGCACTGAGTGCCCACATAAGAAGAACAGAAAATCACCAAATAAATAACTTAATGACACAGCTCAAAGCACTCGAAAAACAAGAACAGTCCAAACCCAAAGTTAGTAGAAGACAGGAAATTATGACAGAGCAGAAATTAATGAAGTAGAGAATAAAAAGATAATACATAAAATCAACAAAACCAAAAGCTGGTTTCTTGAAAAAAAATAAACAAGATAGATAAACCATTGGCCAACCTAATCAAAAGAAAGAGAGAATCAACCCAAATTACTAAAGTAAGATATGAAAAAGGGGATATTACCACTAACAGTATGGAAATACAGAGGATTGTCAGAAACTATTTTGAAAACTATACTCCAACAAAATGGAAAATCTAGAAGAAATTGACAAATTTCTAGACATATATAACCTCCCTAAATTGAGTCAAGAAGATATAGAAAACTTAAATCAACCAATAGCAATCAAAGAGATAGGAACAGCAATAAAGAATTTACCATCAAACAAAAGCCCAGGGCCAGATGGTTTTCCAAGTGAATTTTATAAAACATTTATAGAAGAGCTAATCCAAATACTCCTCAAACTATTCCATGAAATAGAAAGAAACAAGACCCTCCCAAACACATCCTATGAAGCCAACATCACATTAATACCAAAGCCAAAAAAAGACAGCTCAAGAAAAGGGAATTATAGGCCTATATCATTGATGAACTTAGATGCAAAACTGCTAAACAAGATACTAGCAACGTGCATTCAAAACCACATCAAGAAAATTATACACCATGACCAGGTCGGGTTCATCCCAGGGATGCAAGGCTGGTTCAACATACGAAAAATAATCCATGTAATACACCACATAAACAGACTCAAAGACAAAAATCACATGATCATCTCAATTGATGCTGAAAAAACATTTGACAAGATCCAACACCCATTCCTGCTAAAAGCACTTCAGAGAATCAGAATAAAAGGAATGTACCTCAACATCATAAAGGCAATATACAATAGGCCCATAGCCAACATCATATTAAATGGAGAAAAACTGCAAGAGTTCCCACTAAAAACAGGAACAAGACAGGATGTCCATTATCACCTCTTCTGTTCAATATAATACTTGAGACTCTAGTCAGAGCAATAAGGCAAGAGAAAGAAATCAAAAAGGTAAAAACAGGGAAAGAAGAACTAAAACTATCCCTTTTTGCAGATGACATAATACTATACTTAGAAGACCCAACAAACTCAACCAAAAAACTTTTCAGAACTGATCAACCAATTCAGCAAAATGTCTAGATACAAAATCAATATTAAAAAATCAGGCTTTTCTGTATGCCAACCATAAAACCACTGAAAAAGAAATCCAGAAAACAATTCCACTCACAGTAGCACCCTAAAAAATAAAATACTTAGGGATAAGCCTAACCAGGGAGGTAAAAGACCTCTATAAGGAAAATTATTCCCTTTTTTGAAAAAAGGTTTCTTCCTATTTACTCAACTCTACCCTCTTCACTATATCACATTTTCCTACTCCTTAAACACAGTCAGCTATCTTCCATATTAAAATTAAGTAAACAGCCTGTCTTGGTTCTTGGACATCTTTTTACTACTATGGAATTCACATTGCTCCAAAAGCAAACCTTTTTTACCTTGTTCCCTACACTCAGTTTCTGAACTTTAACCTGCCACTCTCTTCTCAATAGTTTGATGACATAGTAAGTTTGGTGACATGATTGTTTTTGAGGCAGATCCTATGATTTCTTGCTTCATTAAGGCTGGTTTAAAGTTGCAGGACCTCAAGAAATCATTTTAAGATTCGGTCTTCAGCTTTCTTATCAATGAAATAAAGCATTGACTTTCACATGTATTAATTGATTTAATCCTCCCCAAACTCTATAAAGATGGCATTATTATTATTATTATTATTATTATTATTATTATTATTATTATCATCATCATCTTACTCTGGTGCATGGGGAGGTTAAATGACTTGTCCAAGGCCACATAGCTAGTAAGTACAGAAACATATTTAAAATCCATGAGGCTGACTTTGGTTCCCTGAACCTAACTTCTCTCCCTAATGGCCACACTAAGCTTCTAAGCCACTTTAGCTTCAACCACTATAATACAATAGTGACTCAGAATAGTCCTCTGGACTCTAGGAGCTAGTCCTCTGAGGTGTCACACCTGACAGATACCTCTTTTTCTCCTCTCTACAAATCCAGACTGAGCCCCAGGAAACCACTACTGGAAGCTGGCATTTAAGTTTTCTGTTTAGCTGGAAAGCTTCGGATTTTCCTGCTCTTTCTCTTGAAGTTTGTCATTCTCAGTTTGAAACCTCTGGGAAAGCAGTATCATTCTTGAAGCTGTGTATCATTTCTTTCCAGTTCATCAGGGCCTCACACTCTCACCTATGTATTTGCTAGAGGTCAGTGGAAGTAAGTAAATGAATCACCAACAATTTTGAGACTAAGCTCCAAGATTCATAGATCTAGACCAGTCATTTAATTCCCATCTCAGTGTAATAAAGATAACCTACTTGCCCTGCTTGTCACCCTGGGCTGGGAGAAAACCCACCAAACCCTAGACAGAAGAACATGTGCAAGGAATATAAGCCATGGTTTGTTGTTTTATAAAGTCCTCCTTTCTTTTTTTAAAAAAAATGTACTTTTATTGGTGCACTGTAATTATGCATCATAATGAAGTTCAGAGTGGTAGGAACATACATGCGCACAGCACTTGTTGTATTTCTCCCTGGACCCCACCTTTTCCCCTCCCCTGCCCGGTACATGTTACTGAGATCGGTATTGAGACTTTGGGGCATGTTCATAGCATTATTTGAACTGGAGACTTGATAAAGGCACTAGGTCAAATAAAGTTCTCCTTTCTTGCTCCTAAGTAGAAAATATTTTTTGGAAATAGAATTCTTCAGCCTTGAAATAGACAACAGGGCTTTTGTAATATTTGTACTTGGAATATTCCAGAATAAAGTATTCACTCTTTAACAACTAAGTATTGTGCTGCCTGAAGGCAGAGGGATCAACCAGATGATCCTCTGGGATCCCTCCCTGCAAATTGCCTCTCTGAACTCAAGGAAACAAGGGCCTCAGAACAGGACACAGTGTGAAGGAAACAATGTTCACACATGTCCAGTCTGGGGCCTGACTGGTAAAGAGTGAGACCAAAATGGAGAATTCAGGAAATGGGTTGGCATTTTCTTATTTTCCATCCGTTTTATATCCTGACTCCCTGTGATGAGGAGCTGAAGCTCAGTTTCACAAACGGTTTTTGAGTAAGCAGGAAGCTTCCTTGCCTTGTGAGCTGTTTTCTCCTCTTGCTTGCCCATATTTTACGAATCTCTTTTCTTTTTTTTCCTTTCTGATTTTTTACACCCTTACCTCTGGTACTGTAAAATCTTGGCAGGAGCTGGAGCCAACTTTATTTGGGTTGAATAAACAATTTAATGAAGTTTTATTTTCTTGTTTCTGTCTTGAATTGATGAAGTCCAAGGACATGGTGGGGTGAGGGAGGTGATGAGGGGAGCTACATTGTTGAGCCTCTTGGGAAGCCAGTATATGATTCTGCTATTCCTCCATGAAGACTTCTCATAAATAATCCTATTTACAATCGATCATCAAGATGTTGGAGAAAATCAGAAGGTCATTTCATACAAGAAAGGTGAATGAATTAAATAAAATGAGCTTAAACACCCCAATTTAAAGATAGACATTTCTCTCCCTTTGTCCAGCCTGTTTTGTTTGGTTGGCTGGATTTTTTAAGCAGCTACCCTGGACCAGCTTCTTCATCCTTTCTCCAGAAGTAAAAAGCTACTTTAGAAAGGATCACTTTCGACATGATTCATCACTACAGCTAAAAGATAAGAATTACAACTAATTTACTTTAAAACACTCACCAGAGAAGTGACTTAGGAGGTGCTCCTGGGTAAATACCTGTTGACTAAGCACGTTTGGTTTTTAATCATAATTAAAATAATTTAAAAATCAATAGCACTTATTTATTTATCAAAGACTCAAAGGATTAAGGATGTATTTAGTGATGTCCTCATCTACCAGGACACCAGGGACTGTTGTGAGTACATAGACCCTGAATGGTTTTGTTTCCCTTAGTACATTTTTAATGATGGAACAAAAGGTAATGAAGATGAAGGAAGCTTAAAAGAGATTGTGTGTGTGTGTGTGTGTGTGTGTGTGTGTGTACATTTGCAAGTATGAATGTACCAAATAATTCCATTAAATATCCACTGCTAAAACCGACAATTCCAAAACACACAGGATCATAGATGTGATATCATTCAAACTAATGGAGAATATAAAATAATCTGTGTGCCATCACCTCCCTCAACCCACTATGTCCTTGGACTTTATCTCATGAGGAGAAAACCAGACATAGAACAGAAGACTGAATATCCAAAATAGAGACTTTTCAGAAAGAAAAAAAATATCTTTAGTTCCTAATAAAAATGTATGATTACAATGCACCAATTAAAAAAAAAATTTTTTTAAAAAAGAAAAAATATTTTTATGATTCTTTCCTGTGTCTAACAACCCATACTACCCAGCACATTTTTGTAGAACTGTTATCAAATTCGCTCCTTTTAATTCCATCTGCAATTCCATTGAGTATCTGTTTTGCAAATATTTACATTGCATTACACAATGGGTGATAGCTGAAAGGTCTAAGCACCAGAGTGAAGACTCTTGAGTCATTAAGAAGCCCTTAAAGGGTAAATGTGGCCTGGTTAACTCTTCTTAACCAGTGAAGGGAGAAAGGAGAGAGGCCAACCACAGAGTTCTGGCTTAAATGGCTCTACAAACAAGTCCCTTAGGCCTCAATTAATGCCCTCAACAGAAAACAGACACACACACACACACACACACACACACACACACACACACGCACACACACGCACACACTTGGACTTGACTATCTCTAAAATGCCCTCTTCTGGGCATAGGGCCAACACGTCAACACATAGGCACATGTAAAAACTTTCTCAACAAGACCCCAAAAGCACAAGCAACTCAAAAGAAGATCAGTACATGGGATTGCATTAAACTGAAGAGCTTCTGTGCAGCAAAGGAAACTATCAAGAACCTCAACAGAGAGCCCACAGAGTGGAAGAAAATTTTTGCCAGCTACTCTTCTGATAGAGGACTAATATCTAGGATATACAGAGAACTCAAGAAAATCACAGCTAAGAAAACAATTAACTCAATCAAAAAATGGGCAAAGGATTCAAATAGACACTTCACAAAAGAAGTACAAATGGCCAATAAATGTATGAGGAAATGTTCAACATCATTAGCAATCAGAGAGATACAAATCAAAACTACCTTGAGATTTCACCTAACCCCAATCAGAATGGCAATCATCAAGAACACAAACAACAACAAATGCTGGTGAGGGTGTGGAGAAGTGGGAACCCTAATATGTTGCTGGTGGGATTGCAAATTAGTGCAACCACTTTGGAAAACAGTATGGAGGATCCTCAGATGAATGGGAATGAACCTACCATGTGATCCAGAAATACCACTTCTGAGTATCTACCCAAAAGAATAGAAACCAAACTATCAGACCAAGGCATGTGTATCTATGTTTATAGCTGCACATTTTGCAATTGCCAAACTATGTAGACAGCCAAGATGTCCATCAACAGATGAATGGATTACAAAACTCTGGGATGTGTACAGAATGGAATTTTACTCAGCCATAAAGAAGAACAAAATCGTGTTATTTGCAGGGAAATGGAAGGAACTGGAAAACATTATGTTAAGTGAGATTAGTCACTCATGAAAAGTAAAAAATCATATGCTCTCCCTAATATGTGGAAGTTAGGGAGAAAATGGGACATAAGAGGGACTCCAGATGAAGAATGAGAAACCTTAGGCAAGCAAAGAAGTTGACTTAATGGAAGATAATGGGGGGGCACCCTAATGCACAAGATGTACTTTCACAAACATATCAAAGTCAATCACTAAACTGACCTTGAGAAGGAGGGAGGGCAAGGGAGTGGGGCGGGAATTGGGGAAGGGTTAAATGAGAAATGTGTGCATGTATGCCTTTATCAGTTTATACCTAACAAAGATGTATGATTGCAATGCACCAATTTTAAAAAACTTAAAAAGTGCCCTCTTCTAATATTTCAGGGTTCCAGAAAGTGTTCAAGACTGAGAGATATTGTCATTTTTGTGAGGAAAAAACAGTGAAACCTATCAGTTGTTATTCTCTTGGTTCAATCTCCACAACTTTTTGTGAGCATTTAGAAGTTCTCTCAGCTGGGTGTGGTGGCACATGCTTGTGATCCCAGTACTTGGGAGGCTGAGACAGGAGGATCACAGGTTCAAGTACAGTCTCAGCAAGTAGTACGACTCTCATCAACCTAGTAAGACTGTTTCTAAATAAGAATAAAATCAGGCTGGGGGTGTAGCTTGAAGGTAGAATTGCCTCTGGGCTCAATCCCCAGTACCAGAAAAAAAAAAGTTCTCTTGTCTTCTTGGCTCAGGGGAGAGACAAATGGCATCCTTTTTCTACCCTCCACCCAATTCTAGTCCCATCTGTCCCAGAAGTATTCTGCAGAAACTTCTATTAATGTCTCCTAGATTGTGTCCCATAATAATGCTGGTAATGATAATGATAATGTAATTATCCCAATTTATTGATGTCAAGTACATGTTGATTACAAATGGAACAGGAAGTATTTACTTGCCTTCTGCTTCTCCAAGCTGGTTGTGAAATCAGAGCCGGGCTTTGGAGCAAGCACGAAGCCTGCACCTTTCATAATGGTAATGGGATCCAGATGTGGCTCTGTCGCATGAAGGCAAGTGATGAAAGCAGTAAATGGGCCCCATGCACATGTGCTCTGCCCAGGTGGGGTCCACTCCCAGCTCCCCCACTGGGTCAATACTGTTCTGCATTTCCTCTAGTTAACTCCAATGATGTACAGAGCCTGAAATGCATCCCCTACAATCGCTTGCACATAGTAGGTGCTTGGTCAACATTCATTCATTTACATTCCAGTGATGAAGGTCATCTCAAGGAAACTGAACCTGAAGGCAGCTGAGCACATGATGCTAGGCAAGGTGGAAATCCATTGAAAGAAGAAGGAGCCATTGGGAGGCAGATGCCACAGTAAAGGAGTATCTGGGGGGAGCCACTGTAGAGGGCTAAAGACTGAGCCCTAGGGATGGTGGGAAGGATGGAGCTTGAGTCAGAAGATGAAGGATACCATGTCCTGTAGGCCAGGGGTGGGGCGTTCCAAGAAGGATGGGGTGTTCTGGACATACTGCTCAAAGGACTCTTTCTTGCCCTCCAAAGTCTTCCTGCAGGTCTTACTCTGCCAGTATATTCAGTTTCTCTATGCGGGGGTGGGAGGGAAGATCATGGGATGTTCTTCCTCTGTTCTCTATTTTATTTTTCCCAACATTCACTATTCCAGTCTTTTGTCTCCATTTAAACCCCCAGATTTTGAAGTGTATTTCTGCAATTTTAAGCTCATAGTTTATTTATTTTTCTTTCCTAAGAATAAAATAGAATGAGAAAAGGCTATATTTTAATGATGTTTATGGATAGTCAGATATTCACTGAATTTTTATAAATAACCACCTTCAGTGATAATGGAGTCTTAGCAGTGTAGCAACAAAACACTACTAGAGAGTAATTAACAACAATAAGCTTTCCAAAACTTAAAAAATAATATATTTAAAGAGCCTCTTTAACTTATTAATCAGACTCCAATTATTATAGTTTAATAGAGAAATGGCATGATTCAAAAAACATACTTTATTGTGAGCTGCATTTTTTAATTGTGATCTTCATTTTTGTTCTAGGGTTCTAGAGTAGTTTAACATTGTACAAATCAACTGGATTTTTGGGGGGAAAATCTGTGTTTTGGAGATAAATTGCAATGTTTAGATTATTACTGGGAAATTATTTCATTTAACTAAATATCCTGAATAATTGAGTTGATTTGGATAAGCCAGCTTTTTATTTTTAATCCTAAAAATGTCACTTTTTTCTCATTGTGTTGTACAAAGTTTAGAAAATATAGACAAATCAAACAGAAGAAAATAAAAATAAATCCACAATCCTATTCTTCATTCACAAATCTGTAACATTATTATAGACACACTGGTGAAAGAAAGGGAGTGCTGAGGGATCAGTGCCTAGGGCGATAGCATAAATGGACTGTCCTGGGAAAACTGGCACATATGGTCATCTTATTTATTTATTTTATCAATAATTATTTAATAATATAACTTGAAATTTATTTGCTGGTGCATTACAATTATACACAAACATAGGATCCATTGTGATATATTCATACATGAACATAACACAACATAATTTGATGAATTTCATTCTCCTGTACTCCCCCCGCCCCACAAGAGCATTCATTTCCTGTACTTTCTGCTTCTCACTTCCATTTTCATGAGATTTTTTTTATTCCTTTATTGTCTCTAGCTTCCACATATTAAACAGAACATACAACCCTTGAATTTCTGAGCCAGGCTTATTTCTCTCAGCATGATGGTTTCCAGCTTTATGCATCAGCAGCAAATGACATAGTTTCATTCTTCTTTATGGCTGAATAGAATTCCATTGGGTATAAACACCATATTTTCTTTATCCATTCATCTGTTGATGGACACTTAGGCATTCAATAAGTTGGTTATCATGAATTTCTCTGCTATAAACATGGCTAGGCATGTATCACTAAAGTATTCTGGCTTTAATTCTTTTGGATAAATTCAGAGGAGTGGTACATAGGTGGATCATATGGTCATTCCATTTCTAGTCTTTTGAGGAATCTCCATACTGATTTTCATAGTGGTTGTACCAATTTGGAGTCCCACAATTTGGGGTCCCACAATTTGGGGTCCCACAATTTGGGGTCCCACAATGGCCAAGAATTATATAAGTGTTTCTTTTTCCTCACATCCTAATCAGTCTTTATTAATGTTTGTATTAATGATTGACATTCTAACAGGTAAGATGAAATTTCAGCATAGTTTTGGTTTGCATTTACTTGATTGCTAAGAATCTTGAACATTTTTTCATAAATTTGTTGGCCATTTGTATTTCTTTTTTTAAAGAAATGTCTACTTCCTTCAATTGACCATTTATTGTTTGTTATTTGTTCAGTGTTATGTTTTTTATAAGTTCTTTATATAGTCTGGATATTAATCATCTGTCAGAAGAGTAGATGGCAAATATTTTTCTCTCTTCACATTCTTGTTTCCTTGGCTGTGCAGAAGCTTTTAAATTTGTTTTTTTTTTCTTGGTAATTACATAAATATGTTTATTAGCAAAATTCTTTTTTTTTAATTCTTTTTTTAAAAATTTTTTTATTGTAGTAATTCGTGCAATATAGCATACATCTTTGTTAAGTACGAGTTGTTGACAACATATTTGCACACAGTTCTCATTTGACCCTTTCCCCAATTCCCACCCCAATCCGCTCCCCTTCCCTCCCCCTCAGGTTCATTTCAGTGAGTGACCTTGATATGATTGTGTAATTACATCATGTGCTTTAGGGCGTCCCTCTGCCCCCTGCGTCCACTACAATTAAATCAACTTCGTTGCTTATCGAGGGTCTCTCCTTTTCATCTGGAGACCCTCCTATGCCACATCCCCTCCCTAGCATCCACATATTAGGGAGAACATATGCTTCTTAACTCTTTGTG
>PVLC010001503.1:103611-141167 GCA_004027655.1 Graphiurus murinus | reverse complement strand
TTTTTTTTTTTTTTTGCAGTACTGGGGATTGAACTCAGGGGCATTCTACCTCCGAGCTACACCCCCAGCCCTATTTTTTATTCTTTATTTTGAAACAGTATCTCACTAAGTTGCAGAATGCCTCACTAGGTAGCTGAGGCTGGCCGTGAACCCGGATCTCCAGTCTCAGCCTCCCAAATGCTGGGGTTACAAGCATGCGCCACCACACCCGGCTACTTTGCCCATTTTTTGATTGGGTTATTTGTTTTCTTAGTTGTGAGTTTCTCAAGTTCTCTGTATATTCAAGATATTAGTCCTCTATCAGAAGAGTACCTGTCAAAATTTTTCTCCCATTCTGTGGGCTCTCTGTTGAGGTTCTCTTGATAGTTTTCTTTGCTGCAAAGAAGCTCTTCAGTATAATACAATCCCATGTATTGATCTTCCTTTGAGTTACTTGTACCTTTGGGGTCTTATTGAGAAAGTTTTTACCTGTGCCTATGTGTTGAAGTGTTGGACATATGGCTTCTTCAAGTAGCTGCAAGGTCTCTGGCCTGACTTCCAGTTCTTTGATACATCTTGAATTGACCCTTGTGCAGAGTGAGAAAGTGGGGTTTATTTCCATTTTTCTGCATATGATTAACCAGTTTTGCCAACACCATTTTCTGAAGAGGCTATTTTTTTTTTCCAGTGTATGTTTGTGTCCCCTTTGCCAAAAATCAAGTGACTGTGTATGAATTTGTTTCTGAGTTTTCTATTCTGCTCCATTGGTCTATGTGTCTGTTTTTGTGTTAATACCATGCTGTTTTTTTTTTTAAAATATGGCTTTGTAGTATAGTTTGAAGTCAGGTATTGTGATGCCTCCTGCATAGTTCTTGTTGCTAAGAATTACTTTGGCTATTCTGAGTTTTTGAAAAACTATACTCCAACAAAATGGAAAATCTAGAAGAAATTGACAAATTTCTAGACACATACAACCTTCTTAAATTGAGTCAAGAAGATATAGAAAATTTAAACTGACCAGTAGCAATCAAAGAGATAGAAGCAGCAATAAAGAGTTTACATTCAAGCAAAATCTCAGATGGTTTCCCAAGTGAACTTTATGAAATCTTTATAGAAGAACTAATCTCAATATTGCTCAATTTATTCCATGAAATAGAAAGAAATGGGACTCTCCCAAATACATTCTATGAAGCCAATATCACACCAATACCAAAGCCAAAGACAGCTCAAGAAAAGAAAACTATAGGCCTATATTGTTGATGAACTTAGATAAAGACGGCTAAACAAAATACTAGCAACCCACATTCAAAACCAATTCAAGAAAATTATACACCATGACCGAGTTGGGTTCATCGCAGAGATGCCAGGCTGGTTCAACATACAAAAACAATCCATGTAATTTACCACATAAAAAGAACCAAAGACAAAAGTCATGCGATCATTGCATTAGACACTGAAAAAGCATTTGATAAAATCCAATACCCATTCATGCTAAAAGCACTGCAGAGAATTGGAATAGAAGGAACATACCTCAACATCATAAAGGCAATATACAATATGCCCACAGCCATCATCATAGTAAATGGGGAAAAACTGTGAGAGTTCCCACTAAAAACAGGAACAAGAAAAGGATGTCCATTATCACCACTTCTTTTCAATATAGTACTTGACACTCTAATCAGAACAATAAGGAAATCAAAGGAGTACAAGTAGGAAGGGAAGAACTAAAACTATCCCTATTTGCAGATGACATGATACTATACTTAGAAGATCCAACAAACTCAACCCAAAAGCTTATAGAACTGATCAACAAATTCAGCAAAGTGTCTGGATACAAAGTCAGTCTTAAAAAATTAGAAGCTTTCCTGTATGCCAACCAAAAATCCATTGAAAAAGAAATCCAGAACAATTCACTCACAATATTACCCCTCAAAATAAAATACTTAGGAATAAACCTAACCAATAAGGTAAAATGCCTCTATAAGGAAAATTATAAAACATTGAAAAAAGAAATCGAAGAAAACCTTAGAAGATGGAAAGATCTTCCATGGTCTTGGATAGGCAGAATAAATATCATCAAAATGGCCATTCTTCCAAAAGTGATCTACAGATTCAATGTGATACCCATTAAATTACCAAGATCATTTCCTCACAGACATAGAAAAATCAGTCCTCGAATTCATTTGACAGAAATTTAAAAAAGCTTTCTTAGGTATTGGCCAATAGAGAACACGTTGCAGCATTCTGAAGTAAGATATAAGCTGGATGTGGTCGTGCACACCTTGCAGGCTTACGGTCAACCTCAGCAATTTAGAGAGATTTAGCAAGACCTTGTTTCAAGGAAAAGAGCTGGAAGTGTAGCTCAGAGGCAAAATAACCTTGGGTTCAATCCCAAATACCAAAAAAACAAACAAACAAACAAACAAAAAACAACAACAACAAACAAAACAAAAACAAAAAGAGAGAGAAGTAAAATGTTAAGTGAATTAATCCTCCTTCACTTCTCCCACTCCACCAGTGTTTTCACTATTAATAAAGGAGGCATATGGTGATGCCATCAGGAGGGCAAGAGTTAGGTGTGGTGGCACATGTCTCTAATCCCAGTACATGCGAGCCTGAGGTAGGAGGATTGCAGGTTCAAAGCCAGCCTCAGCAACTTAGCAAGACCCTGTTTCAAAATTTAAAAATAAAAATAAAAAAGGTTCATTTGGAGCTCAGAGTAAAATGCCCCTGGGTTCAATCCCAAGTACAAAAAATTTTAAAAAAAAATTGCACAGGGCTGCCTTTGTCCCTCTTCTCTGTGTTCTATCTAGTGTCTTCCTGACCCCTGGATTCCATAACTATAACTTCATTTGCATGGTTTTGGTGAAACTCATAAGCAACATGTGACTACAGCTGATAGCAATTGACCAAGAAAGTACTGTTCAGATTTTTTTTAAATCATCAGCTGGAAGATTTCTACCAAATATCCCCAAACATGATCATGGGTTTTTGGTTGGATTCCACCCAATACAAGCCCTACCACCATACCCTAGAGAACATCCTCTGGTGTCCTCCATATCTCTTCTCTCTCCTCCCATTTCTTTGCTTCTATGCATGGAAGAGTCTGTCTTCCAAAAGGAGGGTGATCCTAGGAGGGGAAGAGAGCCAGCATTTGTGGAAAGCCAGCACTGGCCAGGTGCTGGCTCTGCTTTTTTGCATTACATCTTTATAATAATCCCATAATGAATTTATACGTTGAAATGAGGAAGCTAAAACTCAGAGATTAAGGGATTTATTTGTTCACTGTCACACAGCTGTTAAAATCCCAGCTGATTTCCCCTGTTCCTCAGCAAGTTCTTTCTACCCAGGGGTTTGCTAATCCTCACAGCTATCCATGACAATTTCCCATGGCTCAAGCATGGAAAGAAAGAGAAATAGAGAGGTGGCAGCCCAGGTTTGAGCCTAGGTGCTAACACTTGGAATTAACTGCCAAACAAAACAGAACTGACCACAGGCCCAGAAGAAGGCACAGACTCAAGAGAAAGCCAGCAGGTGGTAAGCATGTTTCCAGCCTCTGTAACTCCTCAGATGTCCTTGGGAGAGTATGAATTGCAGCCTTGAGGACCCTGGCTCTGTTTCTGAACTGGTAGGTCTGGAAACTAAGTGAAGGTTGCAGTACTCTCCAAGAGATGTTGTGTGTGAGGATGAATGCATCACTTTGAATTTTAAAAAAGAAAACAAAACAAAAAACAAAAACAACAAATGATCCTTTCCCTTTTCCAAGGAAACATAAGTCTGAAAGGAAGGACTCGCCCAATGGGTTCTGTGATCCTGCACAAGCAGGCCGACTTGAACAGCATCCCTTGTTGCTATAGGAACAATTTCCTGAAACACAGGCCTGGGTAAAAGGCTGTCATTTTAAATTCAGGCATTTTCACTGGTTAATTTGGAAAAAGAACATCCAGGTAGTCACTTACCAGATATCTCTAACTTGAAAACAAACTGGCAATCCCATCTCTAAGCATGGGGTGCCTGCAGACTGTTCTGCGGTGCACTCCGACTTGTTTCCTAGGTGAGCAAAGATTGGTGGAGGAGGTGCTGGTAGTTCAGTTCAAGGAAAGCAGCCTGGTGGCTGTGACTCATCTTAGGGGCTTAGAGTTCAAGACAAGCACAAAGGAACTGAGGACAAGGAGCCATATGAGAACAGACTCACCGCCCCCCACACACCCCAGTTTAATTATCACTGTGCTTTACTACACTCCCTGCCTGGAGGCCACATCATGCTGGTCCACGAAAAAATTCTAGGTTGCTGCTCCCTGTATTGAGACCCAGGTATGCACATAACTTATATTTTGCACTGGGCCACCGGACATTTCCTTTTCTAAAGGGAGATGAAGACATTGGTTCAAGGCGGTATTGCCCATGTGGAGCCAGCCTCATCGTAAGTGCAAAGAGGTCTAGGTTTAGACTCAGAAGCCTTCACAGACTAGCTATGAGACCTTGGGCAAGACTATACTTTCAGGGATCATTTCTATAGTATGTTACTAGAGAAGTTTCTCTGATCGTGTAGACCTTGGGCAAGTCATCCAGTCATCTAAGTCAATCTAAGTCATCTAGTCTAGCTGAATGACCGTATTCTCACCTACAAAAAAAAAAAAAAAAAAAAAAAAAAAAAAAAAAAAAAAAAAAAAAAAAAAAAAAAAAAAAAAAAAAAAAAAAAAAAAAAAAAAAAAAAAAAATCAAGCCTCCTTCACAGCCAGGTTGAATCATTAAGTAAATCAATTCATTCAATTGTTGTCTAGGGCAGAGGATATTGCAAATGAGGACCAGACAAAGATCTTCCTGTCATTCTAACATAAATATGTGATAAAAATAATAAATAAAGCAAATAGTGTCCAGGCCAACAAATGGGGAGTGAGAGGATCTGGCAGCTGCTTTAGACTGGGGGAGGCGGTCAGGAAAGGCACCCCTAAGGAAGTGACACCTAAGCTGAAGTTCTTTGCATTGTCTAACTACTCTGGAAGCCCTGGAGTCAATAACCAAAAAAGAGTTCACAGAAAGTGTTACAGGTAGAAGTTTTCTCTGTTTTATGAAACTTCCCAGCTCAAACACGAGTTACAGTTGGTAAAATTCAAACCAGTAGGTAACCCGAAAAGCCCAGCAATCACCTATGTTTCAAGGCACAGCAGCAGGATGTGTTCTAGTCGTGGTAGGTGGCATGGTGACTCTGAAGAAGTCTTGCTCCTTGTCCTTCTTCTCTTCCTCCAGCTCTGTATCTTTCCTTCCGTCTTCATATCCTCCTGTTATGGGGGCTCTGGGTCAATAAGCGGATGTAGATAGTGTGGAACAGCACAGGGAATCTTGTTTTTAAAAGCTCTTATAAATGCTTAATTGATTTTAAAAGTGTCGCTTGGAATATAACTCTAATAATTGTTTGACAATTGCTAGTGAGAAGGCTGCTGAACCTCTGGGGAAACAGTCATGATGAACACATCATTATGTCAATTATCACACAAATAATCAAATGGCCTTCTTCTCACATTCATACACCTGCATATGGCTCAGGAGGGCTGTCACGGGAGCACACTCTGCTGTGATATCTTTATTAATGAGCAAGAAGCAGAGGTAAATATTGTGCTAATTAAACCTACTGTGAATACTATTCTAGAAAGCACAGCAAGGGGGAAAGCACAGATGCCTCACTCATTCACTCTGAGCTTTTAAGTAGGTGGAATGAGGACAGTAAAATGAGATTAGAGAATAAACTGTGTGGGGAAAATATCCTAGACACACAGATCATTGGAAAGCTGAGAGGAAGAAGTGAATTACCATTATAGTTCAATACAACCCGATCAGCATGGCCTTGCCCACACACATGATCCTCAGAGAAGACAGGAATATTAGTTGGAAATTAGTTTTTGAGACATGAAAGAAGAAGCCGGGTGGTTTGCGATGTAGCTACTGAATGGGAGTGGCTTGGGGTAGTGTCTGTCCCTCTGGGAGAAGTAGAGGTCAGTTTCAAAGGGACAGCCTTCGTGGGAGGAGCTCTAGGGCAATTGAGAAGAATGGAGGTGGCCCCTCTGTCCCTTCTGGCTCTGTGGATGAGAGCTACAGAGCATTGTAAGCCAGAGGTTGGTGTTAAAATATGCTTATTAGGCCCAAGAGGGAAGGAGAGGAAGCCCCTTTGCTGTATTTCATGTTTTCTTCCCTTTCCCCAAGCTCTTGCTCTGTCAGTAGCAGCCCCTTCTTTGTCAGCACCAAGAACGAGTGTGGGTCTGGCCCCAAGAATGCGTGTGCTAAAGATAACTAGGCACCCAGGAGATACACTCTCCTCTGCTGGACCCAAGAAGATGACAGGTCCATTTGACACACACACTGAGGATGTGGGGAGAGGCGAGGACACCAACTCTGACTTGGATCACAGTGCCAACCTCCTAGGATCCTCCCAGGATCTGGGCCCTGTGGGGTGAGGCTCAGGAGGAAGCCATAAGCCCACCCCAGTGGCGAGCTGCATTTATGCACTTAACTTAAGTTTATACACAATTATCAGGCTACTAGTGCCAGGGTCTATGCTGGAGTGTTGGGGCATAAAGAAGCAGGAGGAACAGATATATCAAAAGACCATGTCAACAGAGAGAGGTGAGCTCAATAGCCTTCACTGTCCCAAGAGAAGTGTGGCCCTGAGGGTGGAAATTCTCATTGCTGGGGCTGGGGTGGTCAGGGAAGCCTTTGCAGCCTTCCCAATGGAGAAGCGTGGGCAAAGAAAGAAAGGCTGGGGCAGCTGAGGAAGGAGAGAGGCACTCCAGAGAGGAGACCAGCATGTGTCAGGCACAGAGGTGGTGCCCAGAAGCCCTGGTAAGGAGGGAAATGGGGTACCTGGAACAGATGGGGCCCAAGGTAAACATAACTAGTTTTCTAACAGTATTTTCTTCTCCTCTGTTTCTTCAGCACATGAGAAGACCATACTTCCTGCCTCCTCTGCAAGGAAAGAGGCCATAGACAAGCTCTGGCCACTAAAATGTGAGTGCAGGTGATGGATGTCACTTCCAAGCCAAGGCAGTGGGAGACATGTGTGAGTCTCCCCTGCCATGAAGCACTTAGGGGACAGAGCCATGGCATCAAAGCAGCCTGCATCTCTGAGTCACACCCTGGAGGGTAGGTTCCTGGAACCACAATAGTTTTTGCAGGAACATGAAACCAATTTCTTGTATGTTAAGCCACAGAGATTTTAGGATGTGTTTGTTACTACACTCTATACAAGTATATCCTGCTCATAGAGTACATATGGGGAAGCCGGGCATGGCAGTGCATGCCTGTAATCCCAGTACTTGGGAAGCTGAGATAGGAGGATCACAGGTCCAAGGCCAGTGTGTGTTAAGTTAGTGAGATCCTGTTCCAAAATAAAATAAAATAGGGCTGAGGATATAGGTCAGAGGTAGAACCCTTTTGAATTCAATCCCAAATACCCCCCTCCCCCCCAAAAAAGGTACATGTAGGGAATGGTGAGAAATGAGGCTGAAGAGGTTGGCAGGAGCTGGTGGAAACTTAGGAGCATCTTCTCTCTGAATGAAGGAGTTTGGATATTCAGGGTCATGGGGAAATGCAAAATATCTTTTAAACATGAGCATGACATGATTAGGTTTGGTGACTGTCTGGAAGGGCGGGATAGTGAGCAAAGAGACCAGCTGGGAGATGATTAGAACAGCCAAGGAACACTAATGGCTGAACGAAGGCCACGGTGGTGGGGATGGTAAATGTCAATGTGGTAAAACTAGGATGCCTTAGTAATTGCTTAGATGGATGGAGAAAGAAAGAAGAAAAAGGAATTCGGAATGACTCTGGACCTTGGCTTGGGTGACTGTATGGATAGTTTCATTATTACCCAGAGTTCTGAACAGGTTATTTATTTCCCCCCATCAATTCCCCCAAAGATTCAGTCCATAGGATGAGGTTCCTTGTTCTTCCTTTACAGTGTTTCTTAGTGAAAGCCTAGGTCATTCCAAGTGTCTCTTTCATTGCCTTGCTATCACACTAATGGAAAAAGTTGTTGAGATATCAAGGACTGGGCTATAAAATGAGGGTGCCCTGTATTTGCACCACATACTGAAGCTTCTTGAGAACTCATACCACTTGGAACAGCAAGAAGTAATGATTGAGACTGTGTTAAAGCTCAAAGCCTTGGAAGATGCTATTAACCAAGAGAAGGTGAGTCAGGTATGATGTCACCCATTCCCAAAGGCCTTTGGAAGCCTGTGGCTGAGATGGCAGGTGCTGGTTATCACTTGGAACAATCACAATTACACCAAATCTAAGAGTTTGAATACTTCTGGCAAAAAGAATAATAATGGACATTGGGTCATTGAATATTGGCCCAATACATGGAAGCATCCTGTACCTGGATACTGTGGTCACCTTTTATACTTAACCTCTTTGTCCTAGTGCTGTCTAGGACAGGGTTTAAATCAGACACAACTTAGAGGGAAGATGCATGGGGGTAGAGGATCATTGGCTATTTCTTGTTGGGAATGACAGTAGGACCAAGAATTCAGTGAGAAATAGACACATGGGGAGAGGGAGAAAATGTAAAGTTCACACAGGTTCACCTGCCTAACATCAGCAAAACTCTGCAAGTTATAGAAAAGTTTAGTGTTGTACACCATGGAAATTTTGTGTTTGATGTTTTTTGTTTGTTTGTTTTGTTCTTTAAATGCAGCACCCTTGTGGCCATAGGTAAACTAATATAGCTGATTTCCTATTTCCTAGCCATAATGGAGATAGGAAGTAGAGTATGGTAACTAAAAGCTTTGACTCCAGAACAAGACTGCCTGAGCTGAAATCCTCACGTCTCTATTTGTGAATTATATGACATACCATAGTTTGGATCCTTAATGTTCTCCAGAGGTCCATGTGTTGAAGGCTTGGTCTCCACACTGGCCCTGTTGGGAGGGGGTGGAACCCTTAAGCGGTGGAGCCTAGCAGGAGGTCTTCAAGTCATTGGTGGTGTGCTCTCAAAGGGAAGGGAGGGCTCCAAGCTCCTTTTCTCCCTCTTTTGTTCCCTATAAGGTGTGTAGTTTTTCTCCATTTTATGTTTCTGCTGTGATCTGCTGCCTTGCCCATGCAACAGGGCCAACTGATCAAGGGCTAAGCCCTCTAAAGCTGTGAGGCAAAATGATCAAAAAGTTGGCTTTAGTCATGTGTGGTGGTGCACACTTGTAATCCCAGTACTTGTGAAGTTGAGACAGGAGGATTGCAGGTTCAAGGCCAGCCTCAGCAACTTAGTGAGGCCCTCCTCAGCTTAGTAAGATCCTGTTCCAAAATAAAGAAAAACAAAACAAAATAGGGCTGAGGTGTAGCTCAGAGGTAGAATGCCCCTGGATTCAATCACAGTACCACACACATAAAACTTTTGTTGGCTTCACAGAAAGAGAAAGAAATAAGAGTCAGCCTGAGCATGCCCTGTGCCACATGGACCAGTGGCATTGCTTGAGCATGGCCTGAGCCCCATCATTGGTGGGGAAAGAATCAAACCTGGCAGCTGGACAGACCGTACCTGCTACAGCACCCTCCCAGATCTTACCGCTGACTGCCCCACCAGTCTTACCTCTTCTCATTTCTCATCCTGTCCCAAACAGCAAAACACTCATCACTCCCTGCAGACTTCGCCTTCCTTTACATCTTTGGGCCTTAGTTCATTCTATTTTCTCTCTCTGTATCATCTTCTCACTCTCTTACTTTTCCAACCTTAGGCCAATCAATACTTCCTTGTTCTTAAGACTCTGTGTAGGTATTAGCTCCATGAGGAAACCTTCCCTGATGACCTCCACTATTCCCTGGTCTGGGTTCAGCCACTTCCTCATGTCCATCCTCACAATCTTGACCATCAGAATCCATTATAGGTCTTATACCACATTGCTTCCAAGCAATCTGTCTCCATACCCAGCTTTTTCCCAGGGAGCAGCATCTGGTGTTTGTTTATCTCTGTACTCCTAGAACCTCGTGCTGTGCTGACCAGGTGACTAGATGGATATGAAGGTAATGTGGTCAGGCTTTGCCCTGCCCCACCTTGAAGATGGTGTCGCATGCCTCAAGGTTAACTTGTAACTAATCAGAAAACCCTGACCCATTATGCCATTTGAAGCTCTGCATCCCAGACATGGGGACTTATTCCTCAGTTTTGTCTGATTTCTGAAGTATTTGCTATACTTCAGGTCATTGATCTTGCAGACACACATTCAAAATAAGTTACCATTGAGGGGTCCGAGAGAACAGAAAGGAAGTAGAAAAGAACTTGGACCTTTTTTAAATAAATGTGTTTTATAATTTGATTTTGAAACCAGTAAATGTTTTATATAATTTTAAATTAGCTAAATAAAATTAATTTTCTAAAAATGACAACAAACTGAAAAAATAAAAATAAAGTTATTTCAAATAACTTTAAACCACAATATTTTCACTACCCATCCCTAGTGGGAACTATCCCAAGGTCAAAAAAGAACCATAGAGATATCAAGAAATCTTTCCTGTATTCAGTGTGGTCTTATTGTATGTGGTAATGCTGATATTTTATTATAAAATTAGAAAGTAAGATAAAAAATATATCTGTTCAATATCGTTAGGAAGGAATTGAGACTTTCATGGTAAGAAGATAAAATAGATATAAATTATAAAATTAGAAGTTTAAATAAAATTCTGTAATTCCTGCTTTAAAATGGAAATAACTATGTTAACTCATGATTTATTTTATTTTTCTAAAAATTTGATATTTCCTAGTTACGTCCACTGGAAAGATTTAGAAGCAACCATAATTTAATAACAAGAAACACTCCTAGTTCCCAGGTTGTAGTTGAGATGCCATTTCCCACAAAAGGAACAAGGACTCCTTGAGCTGGAACATCTTGTCATGCCTAAGAATAAGGGAGCTGTCAAAGATTGCTGTGATCATAAAATGATGTGGTAGTCAACTTGAAGAAGCCCCATTAGCCAAAGATGAGATAGTTTGAACGCTAAAAAAAATCATCGCAATAGATAAAAATTAATCAATTATACAAATGTTTTTGGGTTTATGATAATACTCCATAGCCCCCTTTGCTTCACCCACCATGCACAATAGGTAAAACCTCTTTAGTTACCTTTGGAAGTTGCTAGAACACCAATTCATTATTCTAAAGTGGTCAAATAAAAGGATCAAGTAATTATCCTGCCTTTGCTAAGCAAACTGTACCTAACAGTAATCAACTAGTTGCTATTGGGTTACTTATAGAAGAAACATGACTCGTAAATGCAGTCAGAATGATAGAAATGGGAAAATACCAACTTGCAAACCCTCAAGAAATAATGGTTCAAGGCAACAGTCAGCAATTGGTGCTAACACCATTAGTTAAAAGTGGACAGGGACACCTATATTAGTCCATTTTCTGTTGCAATAACAAAATGCCCAAGACTGGGTATTTTATAAAGAAAAGAAAATTATTTAGCTCACATTTGGAAGGCTGAAAGTCTAAGATTGAGCAGCTCTATGGGTTACATTTCTTTTTTTTTTTTTTTTTTTGCGGTACTGGGGATTGAACTCAGGGGCATTCTACCTCCAAGCTACACCCCTAGCCCTATTTTTTATTCTTTATTTTGAAACCGAGTCTCACTAAGTTGCGGAGTGCCTCACTAGGTAGCTGAGGCTGGCGGCGAACCCGGATCCTCCAGTCTCAGCCTCCTGAATGCTGGGATTACAAGCATGTGCCACCACGCCCGGCTTATGGGTTACATTTCTGATATCAACCTCTTGGCTACATTACGTCATGGCAGATGGCTTCATGGTGGGAGTGAGTGTGCAAAAAAGGAAAGATCACATGGTGAGATAAGAAGCCAGAGAGATATTCAGGGGTCAGGCTTATTGTATACCAACTCACTTGAGCACCAACCAGGGTCCCAAGAGAACTTTTGAAGGCAGCATCTTCAATGACCTAACTACCTCCCACCATACCCCACCTCTTAAAGGTTCTACCACCTCAACACCACCACACTGAGGACCAAAGCCTCCAATGCATGACCCCCTGGGGAAAAAACACATTCAAATCATAGCACCACTTGAACCCAAAGAGCAAGTTAGGTGCATCCTGAAGTGATACACAGGAAGTGTGCAACATCACCCCTGGAAATATCATTATAGAGTAATACTACCCCTTAGAAATCTCAAAGAATCTTAATATAATCAAAGTCTAGATCTAATTCCCAGTTCACAGGAAATACGGAGCATAGAAGAATACCATGAGTAATTAATCAGAATGACACAATGAGTAGTTAATCAGAGGTATTAAGTACATGGAAAGTCTACAATTCAAGTGACTCAATTTCATTCAGAAATAGTGCTTTCTTAAAGAGAAGTGGAATAATACAGATGAAAAGAGATTTAAGATGTATCTACTTTGCTGGCTCACACAGAAAGGTCCACAGAGGTTTATTCTACTATCAAAAAGCAAAAAAATTGTATGCTCTCCCTAATATGTGGAAGGTAGGGAGAAAGTGGGTCATAAGAGGGACTCTAGACAAAGAAGGAGAAACCTTAGATGAGCAAAGAAGGTGACTTAACTGAAGGGGATAGCGAGGAAGGGGGGAAGGAAACAGCCTAATGCACATGATGTACTTTCACAATCATATCAAAGTCAATCACTAAACTGAACTTGAGAAGGAGGGCGGGGGAGGGAATGGGGCGGGAATTGGGGAAGGGTTAAAATGAGAGATGTGTGCATGTATGCTTTAACAGCTTGTACTCAATGAAGATGTATGATTACAATGCACCAAAAAAAAAAAAAAACTAAAAAAAAAAAAAGAAAATAACAAATAAATATTTTAATTTTAAAAAAATCAAGAACAGGTAAGCCAAGTACAGAGTGTGGATCTTATTTGGATAATGATTTGAATAAACCAATTTAAAAACATTTATTTGGGACAACCAGGAAAATGACACAGGGCTTCATTGTGAATTGTTTTTAATTTTGTTGGTTATTATCATTGTGCTATGTTTTTTTTTTTTTTTGCAAAAGTCTTTCTTTATTAAAAACACATAATTAAGTAGTCCCTAATGAAAAATATTAGCATAGTGCTAGAACCATGGGGTACAGAAGAAGGAATATGTTGGGTCTTGTTAGCGCTAGAGTCTGAACTCCATGCCTGGTATCACCATCTTTTAACTTGAGAGAACTTGAGTGAGTTGTTTTGTTTCTTCTAGCTTGAGTTTCTACTTGTTAGACTGTGAGAATTAAGTAAAATGATGTTATGCCAGTGCTTGATGTATATTTGATATTTAACATTTTTTCTTAAATGTAAAGTGTTATCTCTTCCAGACAAACTTGTTTACCAGTGTCTTTCTCTAGTAGCTCATGTTGGATTTTCAAATACCTGGTACAGACTAAAGACTAAGTTATTCTCTGCATGACATGAGCTCAGGTCACCTGTGGCATCTACTTGTCCTGAAAATATTGTACTGTAAAGGACAGAAAGCAAGGAGAGATTTAGAGGAGGAGGCAGCCCAGGATGGTCATATCAGTGAGGTCAGATTTAATGAGTTAATGTATGTGACATGCTTAGAATAGTGCTGGGTTGATGGTAACAGTCTATATTATTATTATTATTATTATTATTATTATTATTATTATTACTGAAAATGACTGAATGCAAACCAGCTTCCGCTTCTGCAAATTCTACCTTTTCCTGTTTCTCTGACTCTGGCTCCGGTGCTGAGGTGGCAATCTATAAATTGATATACTTTTTCTGCGCTTAGAAAGGATGACTCAATCTCTTAATTCACAGATTCTGCTCTTACCTTGGGCTTGAACCATTTTGAGTTTCCATTTTGACTGCATTATCGCTAATGGGTCTTTGACTCTCATAGCTAACAACTGCTTTAACCCATAATGACGAGGGAATCAATGGCCCCATGGGGTCCTCCCTCCAACCTCATCCTGCTGCTCCCAGAAGCCTGGTTCTCATTGCAGCCGGTGGTAATCAAAGATGGAGATGCAATTTGTCTTTTACTAATCCATTGAGAAGTTCTCAGAGAAGAGGTTGGACTAACTAGCACCCTGGGAAGTCTGCTAGTTTGTGGTCTTCCTGCTAGAGAGGGTATTTCTGTGTGTTTCAGATTCCTCCCCTGGCTATGGGCTGCTGCTCCAAACCAATCTCTATGTATCATATACTCAGTGAGTTGCTTTATGAATGGTCACTTTGGGCTTGGAGATGTTTCAAAAAATGAAGACTCAGACAGGTGATCTGCATAAGGACTTTGTGATGTTGGGAAAATGCATCATCCTAAGACAAACAAATTAGCAATAAGACACATGACTTGAGGACCACTTTAGTCTTTGAGCAAGACATTTCATTGCCTTTACTTCAATCTGAAATTACAGGAACCTCAGCTCCCTAGAACCCATGGCTGCCCGAGAACCCTGGGTTTGCTGGGCTGTGTCTGACCATCCCAGTCCTCTGGGAAGAGAGCTGGCCAACATCTGCTCTCTCTGGCTTCTCACCACCCTATTTCAGGATGAGGCCTCTGGTACTCACCCAGATGGCAGAAGAAGGCAGGCCTCAATGGGCAAGCAAGGGATTGGTGGAGCCCAAAAGAGGGGCCAGAGTGTGGTGTAAGTCAGGAAAAGGCCTCAGCTTCCTTGAGGGGGAGGTGGCGACAATGGCTTTATCTGTGGTGCTGGAAAAAGCTCAGCCTCAACATAAGCCAACACTGAGATTGCATGGGTGGGTGGACAGACCTGGAGGTCAGTGAGAACCAAAGTGTCATTACTGAACCAGGCCTGTTTAGCCCACTGTGCAGGAGGCCAGTCACCGAAATCATGAGTTTTGCTAGAAAGATTCACGAGGCAGCCAAGCACATGGAAAAGGGAGAGCAAGTCTCAAATCTGTCTCCCTAAGGATAGGGTGTGGGGATATTTATGGGCTGAGATCTGGGGAAAGGTGATTGGATCCAACTCCATCAACTGCTACTGTCATGACCCACACATCAAAGGAGTTATCTATAGTCAACTGAAAGCTAATAACTAAGCAGTTGTTTAGAAAAGCAAACAGCTCAGAGCAGGTGAAGTTGAGAAGGGCTGTTTAGGAACTAAGAACAGGTGGTTGTTCGGGTTTTCCCCTAGTTCATTATCAAGAGTCGGGGCTGCAGAGCTGGGGCTCAGGCTGCCTTCCCCTCTACCTGGGCTCCAATCTGCACCATAGCTTCCCTGTTTCTAACCTGCCAGGGGCAATTGGCTGCAGCAAACTCCTCCCACCCCACTCCGCCCCTCACTCCTTGCCCCTTCCTCTTACATCAAAACCTAATTCCAGACTTTCCTTCCATCCCTCAATGTCTGTACAGGGGATGGGGTTGTGTGTCCAGCCAAGGACTTCATTTGAACCTAGGCAGAGTTGCCACACATGTGGGCTCCTGAGCTTGTCCCTTCGGACCCTGGGTGATCTCCACACCTGCTCCTATAGCCATGATTGTCCTATTGCTCGGGTGGTCAAGAGCTGTGATTGGAAGCTTATTTTTAAAGAGGTGTCCAAGCTGGGCATAGAGGTACACACCTGTAATTCCAGTACTTGGGAGACTAGGACAGGAGAATCACAGGTTTGAGGCCAGCCTCAGCAATTTTGTTGAGTGAGACCTTGTTTAAAAATTAAAAATAAAAAGGGCTGGGGCTGTAGCTTGGAGGTAGACTGCCTGTGTATTCAATCCTCAGTACCAATAAACAAACTTCCAAGGTTTGCTATCTTTAGTTCAGTCTGTGGCCTGTTGTATAGTCATTCATTTATATAGGTATTGCTATTGATTATAAAATTTCAGCATAGAAAAAAATTAGTTTGATAATATAATTGTGTTTGAAGATTCATTCAAACAATACCAGTCTGACTTTACTCACCAATCAGGAATAATAAAATAAAAACACTAGCAGATATGTTTTTAGGCTTTGTAGTCTAATAAGTGAGATATATGTGCACATACATACATACATACATATGTAGATATACCTTTTTTATAGCAGTTTAGGATTCACAGAAAAACTGAGCAGAAAGTTCCTCCATGTCTATTCAAGTTTTGAGAGTTCATTTCTTTTTAGTGATGACTAATACTTCATTGTCTGGACATATCACAGTTTATCCATTCACCTACTGAAGGACATCTTCGTGGCTTCCAAATTTCAGTAATTATGAACAAAGCTTCTATAAACATCTGTGTGCAGGTTTGTGGGCAGACTTAAATTTTCAGCTCATTTGAGTAAATATTAAAGAGGGCAGTTGCTGTATTATATATATATGGTGAGGGTCTGTTTAGTTTAATGAGTGGTTTAATATACATCGTCTGGACTTACCTTCAGAGGAAAGCTCCTCTGATTTGCAGTTTAGTATCTCAGACTTTGAGAGGTAAGCAAAGTGATCCGAGGTTACTAGGCTGAGGGGTAAATCTTCTGACTTGGAAGAGGAGAACTTGTTCCCCGTCTCTGGTGTTCAGTACCTGGCACATCTTGGCCCCTTCGGGCTCAAGAATTTTGCCGGAAGCAACTCCTGCCCATTGCTCTCTGCTTTCTCCCTACAGATAGATCACAGTGTCCTGTAGCTGCACCAGTCTGTGGATGCCCAGGGTGAGAAACATGTGGGAAGTCAGTGAGGAAGGCTGAGCAGAAGGGAGAGAGTTGTGGTTGGTGGCCATTCTGCACATAATAGATGGCAACCGGAAGCAAGTTTGAGCCTTATTTCTTCCTTGAAGGACGAGAGACCTATGACAATGGGCAATCATTTGTCTTGTTAGCTTCTTCCTTTTTTAAAAAAAGAAAAAGTCTTTTAAGCTCTGTTCTTTTAGTAATTATTTGTTTAAAATAATTTCTTCTGAATTGCCTGTTTATATGCCCCTAAATGTAGTACTTTGTGTTTCCTGTACAGTATGTCCTCTCTAGGGGACACAGAGAAACCATGCTAATAAGGACTATGCACATTTTGTTGTTCTCTTGCTCTTTTTTTATTTTTTTGTGAGAGGACAAAGCACTGAGAAGCTGGGGATTTTCTTTTTTGGTAAGATAGCTGAGCAATTGCTAGTGGTGTGATTAAGGTTGTCTTTTCACAATTTTGACTGTGATCAATTTATTCAGTCTGAGTAGCTCTGGGTAAAGAGGAGGGAGGAGCTGCAGGAGGGCATAGCTTTTTGTTTCTTCTCCACGTCATTACTTCTTACCCCATGCAATAAGGAGACAGATGCAAAACGAGGCAGTAAAATGGCTTTTCCACATTCACTGAGTATCGGGTACACCCCGAGTCCACAGAGACAGAAGCTCCTATACTTTGGGCCCTCCTACTCCTCTGGACCTTACCGTAGGTAAGGTGTCTCTTCCATTTGGCCTTCTCTTGGTAACCCCATCAGTCATTGTGACCACACAGCCTCCTAGCATGTAAATGTGGTCCAGGACAGCAAGCATTACACTTCTGCTTCTGACAGCATTGACTTCTCTGGGCCAGTGATGTGTGTGACTGTGACTTCTGTGTGTCTATGTGAGGGAAGAACAGGAGAATTAGTGGTCAACTCCCTCATTAGGGGATCTAGACACCTGTGGAACTCCAGGAGGAGCTTGGGAGAGTAGGCCTGGTAGGGCCTCATGGTGGAAGTGACTGTTTGAGAAGGTTTTAATGCAGAGAGCTGGCATAGATAAGCGGGAGGCCTCTCGGCATGTGCTGGGCCTGGGAGCAGGTCATGGGATGCACAGTGAGAGTAGTAATGTGCGGAGCTTGCTGGGCAGGAGGGTGGCCCAGGCTACTAATGGTCTTGAAGAAACAAGGGAAGGGGTCTTCAGCAGACTATTCATACTAAGTGAGCAATTATTTCCATTTCAGACCCAGAACCTGTACCACTTGAAAATGTTTGCAAATGATGAAGTGGGGCAGTAGTAATAATGCAATTACCATTGCCATTACCCAAGCTTTTGTTTTCAGAAGAAGCACAGCAGGATTTTCTGCTTTTCTTTAGTTCTTCTTCCCCATTTAATAAGAAAAATGCATTATATTCAACTGTGGCCAGAAATGGAACTTGCTGAACTGAGAACACTTGGCCCCACCCCCAGGAAGTTTTTTAAATGTTTTTAGAAACTTTAAAAGGGCTTGGAGGATATAGCCCAGTGGTAGAGTACTTGCCTAGCATATGCAAGACTCTGGGGTTGATCCTCAGCCCTGGGAGTGGGGGGGAACCTTTAAAAATACAAAAATGATTCTATTAAGAGAGGCTTTGGGAGCCGGGCGTGGTGGCGCACGCTTGTAATCCCAGCATTCGGGAGGCTAAGACAGGAGGATCCGGGTTCGTGGCCAGCTACCTAGTGAGGCACTCCGCAACTTAGTGAGACTCGGTTTCAAAATAAAGAATAAAAAATAGGGCTGGGGGTATAGCTCGGTGATAGAATGCCCCTGAGTTCAATCCCCAGTACCACAAAAAAAAAAGAGGGGCTTTGGGGACTCTCTTATTAATACCTATTCACTTCAACCAACATTTATACACCTGTATTATGGATGAGGTGTGTAGCAAGGTGCTGAGATTAAGGTGTAGAGTGGGATTAGGGCAAGAGTCAAGACATATGGGTGGCCATGTGCCTCATCCCATGGGAGAGAACCACGCTACAGGATGTGGACGCCAGGGACACAAGGCCCAGACCTGGTGCAGGTGCCTCTGAGCCTCTCCCTCTGCCATTCCCTCCCCCCCGCCCCCAGGCCTGTGACTCTCTCTCTTCCCCTCCCTCCCAGGTCTGTGACTCTCTCTCCACCTCTCAGCACCTGGAAAGGTGGAGACAATAATAATGATGCCAAGTCACAGTGTGTTGAGAACTGAATAACTGAACACACACAAAACAGTTACAACAGTGCCTGGCACATAGTGGGCGCCTGGTAAACCTGGTCCTTTATCCAGTGGAGGCTGAAAACGGAGGACAGCACTGAACCCTATGTGTACTATGCTTTCTTCTACACAGCAGACCTATGACAAGTCCTGGGTTGTGAACTTTCATCCTCCCAAAATGTGAGAAAATAAACTTCTGTTATTTGAGTCACCTGGTTTGTGTCACTTTGTTATTCTCAGGGTGGAAGAATTTCAGCAGATTTAAATTTATTTTCTGATATTTAAAAAGTAAAACTGCTACTTCTTTTATTGTACAAGTTTTCACAAACAATTACAAGATAATCAGATCCCCTCGGGCTGAGTTCTGTGGGAGTGTTTAGATATAGAATCCCTGGTGGCTGCCATCATTTCCCCTGGCATTTTGCTACAGGTACTTGGGGGTCTGGTTGGGGAGCTACTGGTCAGGGGCCTGTGTGCCAACATTTATAGTCAAACAACATCCTGGGCATAACGAGCATCCTTGCCTAGAGGGTTTTCATCAGAAATTGAGTGAGGTTTCTAAAAATTATTCCGTTCTAAAGAGAGAAGAGTCTATTCATACCTAATGAGTATTTGAGTCTTTGTCACGTATAAAATGTTAACTTTTATTATGGGAATTCTTCAGGGCCCTACCAGAAATCTTCCAGAACCCCAAACATCCTGGTGCATGCCCCCTGGTGTGCATTAGCACCAACATGACCTGCAACTGACATTGCCTAAGGCCAGCAGCCAAGACAGAGGACTTCACTTCAGAGGGTGCTTGACCCTCATCCTTGTCCCAGGAGTGACTCCTGGCTGTGCTCCTATGACTTGGCTCCATCTGATCAATCATGTATCCTGTGTATATGTCTTTCTCAGCCTCCTGCAAGTGTGCCAGTACAATCAAGATCAGTGGAGTACTGGATACCTGGGGAGGGACGCCTGTACACCCCCCATGCCAGCTGTGGAGACATGAGAGTGTCTCAATTGTGGTCCTCTGGAGAAGGGGCTGGGGCACTGGGGTGGGAGGAAGATTCCTCCTTACCACTTTTTTCTCCCTTTGGTCCACCTCCTGGATGTCACCTTTCCCCGGGAGCCTCCGGTGGCCTCAGCCCCTTCTTTATTCCTCACATATGTCCAATCTGGCCTAGTTGAGGGCTGGAAGGTCCTGGGTTTGACTCTCAACTCCATCACCATTATGATCATGAACAAATTATTTAATCTGTCTTCATTAGCTTCCACTTCCATAAAATGGTGAGAAATATGACATTTATGTTGTGGGGTCATAGTTGAGGCTTAAATAACATAAGTAAATACGTAGCACTATGACTGGTAAGCATTTAGTAAATATTAACTAGAATTACTGAGGCAAAATTTTTAAGCCAGCCAAATAATTTAATCACCCTCTAGGTGAAGAGAAAGGAGCAGGGAGGTATGTAGAGGAAGCGGACAGAGGAGAGGGAGAGGGAGGCCCCTGAGGGCACAGGGTCATGCCCTGTTGCAGGCAGAGCTTAGTCCTAGTGAAGATCAGCAGAAGGACTGACCCGATATCTGGGGTCTCTGCTGTGGTGATTGCAAGACCAAGCCTGGCACAGGCAGGTGCTTGCTGGAGTCTTAGAGAATAGTGCTGGGGATATAAAATAGAAACAAAATCTTCTCCCAACTAGAACAAAACAGTCTCATTATTGACTAATAATTGAACCAGAATGTGATGCCCACTGAAGGGGTTCAGAATGTGCTGCCCCCAAACGTGCCCATCTGCTGTAAGGAGGATTTTGAGCTGAAAGCACTTGAGAAACAGCAGGTACAGGAAAAGCTTCCTGCTCCCCCCTCCACCAGGGAGGCAGAAAGTTTTCATTCTTTCAGTCAGCCTTCTCATTGTTGTGACCCAATACACCTGAAACCAGAACTTGGAGGAGGAGGAAGTTATTTGCTTGCAGTTCTGAAGATATTCCATGATGCTCTGGCAGCCAGCAGGAGCTGGGGCTGGAGATCCACAGGGCATCATGGCAAGGGGCAGAGTGCAAAAGAGTCAGAGCAACAGGCCGCAGGGGGCAGGCTGCTCACACACACTGCACCTGGCCACGCCCCAGGGAGCCTTTCCCACCAAACAAGTCCCACCTCCAACAGGCTGCCTCCCACACTTGACAGCCTGATAAGTGAAAAATCATAGCATTCATCAACCAGAGGTAACTCCAGACTCTTAAATGCCTCTGCATAACAAACTGTCCAAAGTAGCCCTTATCTTCCATAGATCCACCTTCCCACACCTCTGAACGTCTAAAGCTGTTTTTCTTTGTCTTGTCCCTTCTCTACAAATGCCTGGTTATTTTTTTAGATGCTACATAGGCCCAAGAGCTAGTCCTCCCTCTCAGTTACTCAGCGCTGAGCACCCCCATGTGTTTTCTCAATGTCCAGGCAGCAATTCACTTCTTCACTTCTGTTTTCTCTTCTCTTGTTCATCTGTCTTGTCAGTCTAATTGAAAGGGTCCCAGTTACAGAACCAACAGTGTAAAGAAAATTAGTTTTTTCCCCTTTTCTACAGCAATACAGCAATCCTTTAGGGAGATTTTGAACACTATAAGAAAGGAAACTCACCTTCCTTATAGAACCTTGCAAATGCCACCCATGGCCTACGTGTTCTCTACACAAACAATCTATTCAAGTAGGAGGACTCTGCAGCACCTTTTGTCACATTGCTTATCTTAACTTTGTCATAGTGATTGGGAAGAATACCTGTGCTTTTATTTTATCTTATTTATTTATTTATTTTTTTGATCCAGGAAGAAGCAACTTCCCATAGCTTAATGATAGGAGGTGACTTGCAAATTGGTGCAAAGAGCCGTTGAAGTCGGGCTCCCACCTCACTTCTGGTCCTGGAAGACAGCAGTGCTATTTCCCTTGGGGTTCATATTTCAAGAAGAGGGCTCCTGGGCTCTCATTTTGGTCCCCTTGAGGAATGCTAAAAAAATTTTCTGGAGGATAATTATTTAGTGAGACTGGCGGGAGACTTATTTAGTCATGAAAAAGATTTATATACATTTGAAAAGAACAGAGAAAGAAATTATGAAACAAAAAGGAGAGGACTAGAAAAGACTATTTTCAACTGAGAAAACTCTCATTTGAAATTTGTACTTGCCTTTACAAACTATGATTAAAAACTATAACAACAAAATAATTTAAAATTACTAAGGGACAAATAACTCTTAATTGAGTTAATACCCCAAAACCCAATTGCCCCATTTTACAGATCAAGAAACTGTAAGGCATAAGAAGATTGTTTTACTGGTCTATGGTCACATAGAGGTAGAGCCTGGGTTTATTTATTTTTATTTATATCTATCTATCTATCTATCTATCTATCTATCTATCTATTTTATGGTACTGAGAGACAGGGGCATTCTACCGTCGAGCTATGCCTCCCAGCCCTATTTTTTAAAAAATTGGAAATAGGATCTTTCTAAATTGCTGAGAGCCTGAGTTGCTGAGGCTGGCTTCGAACCTGTGATCCTCCTGTCTCAGTCTCCAAAGTACTAGGATTACAGGTGTGCACCACTACATCCGACCAGGAGCCTGGATTTAAATCCAATCCTTCCTGATAATCCAGTTGAAGAATGCATGGGCAGATAGATGGATGGGTGGGACTCTGGGTAGAAAACAATAGTTTTTCAGACTGCAATTGAACTTGAAAATTAAATGTAGATGGTTGTCAGGAGTCTGCAAAATATTGTACTTGTCCTAAGAAAAATATTTTCTCCAAGTTGAGCGCAGTCATTCCATCCCCCATGTCCTTTTCCCTATGCACCTGAGTTCAGTTCTCATCTCCTCCAATACTCCCTCATCAGTAACATTTCTTGACGTGTTAATGGTAAAATTGCAAAACCAGATGATTGCTGATTTTAATCGTTGTACACACATGCCCTCAATGATTTCTTTTCTGTGTCTTCTACAACCTTCACAGTTTGGGAGGAAAAAGGTCAGTTCAGTTCCCCAGCTCTCAGCAGCATGTTACGGGGCTGCTGTTTTCTGCAGCTTCTAGAACAGAATGGTGACTTCACTTTTAATGGTCTTTTTCCTTTAATTTCTCCTCCCATCACAAAATCATATCCACTTGGGGGAATCATTTTCTTTTCTCAGAAATATGGCTACCTATTTTGAAATGTTACTTTTGAAATGTTTTTAATGATATTTTGATTTTTTTCCTTGAAGAACATAAGTGGGGGTTTTCTTTTGTTTTTAGTTGTTTTTGTTTTGTTTTGTGATACTGGAGATTGAACCTACAGGCATTTGACGTCTGAGCTACACTCCCAGTCTCCCAGTCCTATTTTTTTTTTTTTGAAACAGGGTCTCACTACCTGCAATCCTCTTGTCTCAGCCTCTCAAGTACTGGGATTATTGGCATACATCACCAGACCTGGCTAAGAACATAAGATTTGCTAAACAGCATTCTGATAGAGTGCAATGTTGATTGTAAAATTTAAAACTTGTGTCCAATCCTGCCTCCAGTCCGATATTTCCATTTTTTCTTACCTGATTAACTATGGAAGTTTTAGGAAAATGTGCATAAAAGATAGTGTTGTAGTTAGGATCTGGAATGTCCCTGAAAGGCCCAGGTGTTGAGGGCCTTTGAGGGGCAATACTGCTGCATTCCCAATACAGCAGTGTTGGGAGCGGGGTGTTCAGAAAGGCGACTGGACCATGAAGGGTTCTGATCTCATCTGTGTATTAATCTCTTGATGGGTTTATCAGTTGATGGCATTATTGGGAGGTGTAGCAAAATTTTCCAAAGAAATATACCATTGGAAAATAAAAAAATAAAAAAAAACAGAAGAGGATGAAGGAGGAGGAAACTATAGTTAAAAAATTAATAATCACAGGGAGGGGAGAGGGAAGATGTTTATGGTAGTGAAATTACTCTATTTGATCCTATGGCAATGGATATATGTCATTATAGATAGAATGTAAAACATAGAGCATGAGCCCTAATATAAACTACAGACCTTAAGGAAAATAATAACAAGTCTATCACATATAATTTATTTCAAACATAATGTATATAAATATAATAATAAATAATACTCAATGCTGACTAGGTAATACAAGATGCTAATAGCAGGGGAACCATATGAGGGGCAGGGGTATATGAGAACTCTGTATTTTCTGTGCAATTTTTCTTTTTTTTCTTTTTTCTGTGTGTGTGCAGTGCTGGGGATTGAACTCAGGGGCATTATATGTCCAAGTTACACCCCCAGCCCTATTTTATTCTTTATTTTGAAACAGGGTCTCATTAAGTTGCAGAGGGCCTCACAAGTTGCTGAGGCTGGCTGCAAACCTGCAATCCTCCTGCCTCAGCCTCCCAAGTACTGGGATTACAAGCATGCATCATCACACCCAGTTCTGTGCAATTTTTCTATTAAACTAAAAATGCTCTTAAAAATAAAGTCTATTAGTTTTTTAAAAAAGAGTAAAAATGTTGTACTGTTAGTGCCTCAAAAAAAGTAGATTTAGTTAGTAGACATGATCTTGGAATAATTATAACCTGTGGGATATTATTTTTTTCGCTACCACTTTTGACTAGCAGGACTTTGTTAATTCTACTGTGAATACATCATATTTTGCTGTGGTTGAGTAGAAAATTTCCCAGACCTGCACTAGTAAAGAAAGTGGTTTCTCTCTGAATGTTTGGTTCCCATTTCCCCAGTGCCAAGAGCTTCAACATCTCATTTCTTTGAGTTTTCCCCCATTTTTCATGTGTGAAAGAAAAAAAATGGCACAGTATTCCTTAGTTCCCATAAAAACAGTCTGCACCTGCCCCCAGAGTGCATTCATGTAGACAGAGGAGTTGTAATTGTGCACGTCTGGGCTTCGGCAGCCTGGGAGAGTACCCAAGCTGAGGGTGATCAGAACTCAGAGTGAACATTTACATTAATGGCTTCACAAGAAGCGGTGAGCCTGGACCTTGGAGAGGGGCTGCAGAGAGATTTGGCAGTACAATCTGTGCAGATGCGCTGGTCCTGGGCTTCCCACCCTAGACACTGGCTCCCTGGGGCATCCAACATGGCTAGGTCACCCTGCCAGAGGGTCAAATTCCCAGACAGTCCTCCCTGTGAGAGCAGACATTAGTTTGGAAATGGAATTAGGGGCTGCACCTGCAGGGCAGGCATGAGACACTTTCTGTTTGTGCCTAATGCACCAAGTTTTCCCCATCCTACTGGGTTACCCTCCAAAGACTCCCTGGACAGTCTGGTCCTCATACCTCTAGGTAGAATCTGTCCTCTAGTTTCTCTACCTTCTTTCTCTGTTGCCTTATTTTACAGCATTCTAATTCAGTAGATGAAATTATAATTGAGAACAGGACATACAAGAAAGTTCCTTTTCTCTGACTGAAATCAGCTGGACCAAGGAGCAAAGGTGCAAAAGCAAAAATGGCTTATTGACAAGTGCAAATCTCGTCAACCAACATGGATAAGTGCCTCCTGTGTGTTGAGCTTCCTGCTTGGTGCCACAGACAAAATGGTGAATAAAAAAAAAAAAATGCCCCCCCACCCTCCCCAAGAAGCTCAGGGTCCAGGAAAGAGACAGACGCTAAAGCGAAGACTTTGCTAAATGTCCAGAACCTCAGTTTCCCCCATAAGAAATTCTAGCATATCCCTTGGGAATTGGAGTTCCAGTATCAAGGCATTGAATCATTCCTATGAGAAGTAATTCAATGGGAAGAGAGGAGGACAGAGCATGTGGTGAGAGGGGATGAGGGAATGTTATGAAGAGCAGAGTAGAAATAAAGACATTTCCAGTGCAAGGGAGCTTGAGGAAGCCTCACCCCAGGGGGGAGAGGAGAAATAAGAGAGGCTCACAGCAAAGGATTTGCATGAAGTTGAATGGACAGAGGGAAAACTAAAGAATCTCCCTGTGGGAAAGGAGGAGGTTCCCTATTTCCCACAGTGAGCTTCCTGATGACCCAGCCTATGTTGATCTCAGGGAGCTGGGTGTTGGAACAACTCCAAGACATAAAACCGAAAAGTTTTGAGCATCTGGGTGGAGAAGCAGACAGAAAAGTGAATCTCTTTCCTTACATCCTTGCTAGTGTTTATTACTGTTTGTATTCTCAATGACTGCCATTCTAACTTGGGTTGCATGGAATCTCAGTATATTTTTTGATTTGCATTTCCCTGATTGCCAATGATGTTGGACATTTCCTCATATATTTATTGGCCACTTGTATTTCTTCTTTTGAAAAGTGTTTATCCAGTTCAATTACCCATCTTGATTGGGTTATTCATTTCATTGAGCCAACTTTGGTAAGAAAGTTAAGTGATTACTGCTAAGTATTTCATTGAAACAGACAAGAAGAGAGAACATAAAGATCTTTCTCAACAAATGGATATTAATCATCCACATGCATTACTACTAATGCAGAATGTGTAAATGATATTAATATTCTCTTTATCTAAGGTGCTGTCTTTATTTTAGCGAAAGTAGTAAGTCATTTAAACCCTCTGCTACATTTTCATAGAGGGTGTTAGACTCCTAACTATTGAATTCTTTAGGGGTTTTCTGAAGCCTGAGCTTCATAGTTGGAGAGGAATTTTGTGGTCAGCGCTAACAGACAGCAAAGAAGGACAAACCCATCTTGACCTGGGAATTCAAGGATATCTTCTCAAGGAAATGGTTTTTAGGCTGAATCTTGAAAGAAATGACATTAGCCAAGTGACTCAGAAAACACCTTGTCAAGCCTTGTCTTCTTAGACTGTTTAGCTTTATCTAGTTACATTTCCAATTGAGGAAGAGTTAAGCAGGGATTTCAGAGAATAGCAGTAATAATCGCAAAGCACCGTCATCACCTATACAATGTCATTTAAGCCTTGCAAAAACACCATTGAATAAGTACAAAGAGCTGAAATTATAAAAGAAGAAATGGAGGCTAGAGGAAGTTGAATGATTTGCTTACAGTCACACAGGTAGTAAGTGGTGGAGCCAGGATTTTCCCCAGGTCTTCTGGTACTTAAATCTATTTACTGCCAATACTAGTTTTCTTTTACCCTGTATATGCCAGACAGAATATGCAGTATTGTCACAGATATGCTCTACTGTAACCAAAAGGAAATCAGACCCAAAGGGACATTCGGAACTATTTTAGAATGGAAAAATCCATTTTTTGAAATCTTAAAAAAATTTTTTGACGTAGATGACTCCAATAAATGATGGTAAACAAGGTGAATGGAGAAAGAGGGCCAATACCAGCATTACATATTTAGAGTAATATTAGTTAAACCAACTTTGACAAACGAACAAAAAAAGTAAAGAGAGCATCAGAAATCGATAATACAATTTAGTGTCAGCTGCATTTAAGTGAGACAGCTCTGACTCATTCAACATGTGATGTCAGGCCAAGCAGGTTACCAAGGGCGAAAATGTATTTTTGGGAAAACTTGGAAAAAGAATGATAAATTTGAATCCACCGCATCTTGGTAATTCATCTCTGTGGGCAGAGATTAAAGAAATCACAAGGGACCTTCCTAGAACCTGAGGAATCTGTATGCATTCCTAAGTCTTCAGAGAAAGACAGAGCATGCATTGCTCTGTGTAGGAAGCCAACTCCATATAATAAGTGGAAGATGAAGGTTGGGCAGTTAGAAAGGGAGAAAGTCTTAAGGACCCAAATAAGAAGCTATGAAAAGTCTTAGTCCTTAGAGCCTCAGTGCCTCCAACTCCTAGAGGCAGGGAGCATTGTGTATCAATACAGGGACAAAGAAGTATCTAACTGCCAAAGAAAGGAGGATCTCTGTTGGTTCTTGGTGGTCTAGTCCATAGCTTCATAATATATGTTCTTAAGAAGCCTCTTCTACTATATCAGCTTAATTTCTTGTTACATACTGCATGAGTACCTGCTCTGTCCTTGGATCCCCTCCCTTTTTCTTTACTTGCTATCTGTCTTCTTGATCTAACATTCTCCATGAGCTTCCTTTGGTGTTGCTTTGGGGAGACAGTACTGACTGTTATTTCACATAACTGATGCTGTTGTCTTCTTCCAAGAGGTGTAATTTGACCAAGGCCTCTCCAGAGCCCCGCTACAAAAGATCTGGCTAGGTTTAATTTTATTCTTCTTGCATTTGTTATCATTGTTGATGAAAGGATGCTTTATCTAACAGTATTCATGAGTTCCTTCTCTAAATTATAAAGATTCGAGTTATGAATATTACTTTTCTAATGACCATTTCCTTCTTATCAAATTGCACAAAATTCATAGAAGAGAAAAGATTGGGCTACAATATTCCAGCAGGCCAGAGAAGATGAGCTCAGAGACAAAAGTATTTAGTTTATAGCTGAATTTATGGCAAGTTCTGAGGGTGCATCTTCCTTATTGAAATTTTTAAATACAAAAGTTGATCGGATGGGGGAAAGTTGATGCTTGGCAGGTCTCACTTCCACCTCATCCCATCATACCATGTGGTAAAGTATGCCACACCCTGGTGTGTGCCCTTGCACACCTTTCTTAAAATGTACACACACACATTCCAACAAGCAACACAGGTACAGTAATGATTGAATATTCAATCTTCTAGGAGCCTCTCTCACCCTCCCAGTTTGAAACCAAGTTTTTAAGACTTCCTTTACCCAATGCACTTCTGACATGCTCAGCAATTTTCAAGTAGCCATCACCTATCTGCTGGGGAAACAGAAAGAAGAACGGTGAGTAGGAGACACAGTCTGGGGAGGTGGGCTGTCTAGAGAAAGTGCTCTCTACTTCCTCAGAGGCCAATGATCAAATAAATCAGAGCCATTGAATCCCTCTCTGATCTGAGCTTGTTGAAAGTGTGAGGATAGGGACACAAGAGACCTGTGTTGACCCTGGGGTGACAAAAAGGTTCTGGAGACTTCTGACCAAGTGGGAGAAGCTGGAGAGAGAATGGCTGTTCTAGTTTCATAGCTGAATCTAGAATATTCAGTGAGTGGATAATTCAGGACTCTTCTCCTGCCTAGCCTCCTGCTGAGGACAGTGTTAGGGCTCATTAGCACTTCCACCAGGGGTGAGCCCTTGCTGGGAGAAGAGGCGAGAGCAGTCGATTTTGCCACTCATTAGCAACTCTGGACAGACAGCGGTGGAAAGATTGAAGCTATTGGCAAAAATGAGTTTGCTGCTCTGGGGGCACAGTTAGCCATTCTAGACCTTTCGCCATCAACGAGTCACACAGTTGACTGTCTGCTGGTCTCACAGAGCAATGAGCAAGACTATATTGTTGAAAGTGTTAGTTACTCTGTCTAATAGCTCAGTGAATAGCCAACATTGTGACTCTCTGAGCAATTCTACAGGGAGAAAACAACAATCAGAAAAGTAATATAACCAAACCCTTTATAATTTTCGAATTTCAGAAAAACAACAAATACATTTTTAGTGTATCTCACACAATATTATATGAATTATACTAAAAATGTGCATGTACTTGAAATTAAAAAAAAAAAAGCTTTGTTGTTTACCTGAAATTAAAGTGTAACTGGGTGTCCTGTATTTTACTTAGCAACCTCCCCTTAGGGAGTCACTCAGCTGCCCTGAGATAATATTAATTATAATGAAAGTGAATAAAACTGACATATAAAGCATATGAGATGCTTTGCCAAACACTTTTATTTTCTCAATCATCCAATGTATGCATTTCACAGTAAGATAACTAAGATTTAAAGAAGTTCAGTGATATGCCTGGTAACTGAGTTAGTTGATGGTAAGTCTCTGATTCCATAGGGCAGCTATTTACAACCAACTAGCATTGCCCACTAACATCTTTGTACCTAAGCAGTAGAGGGATGGCTGTCCATCAAGGGGTGACCAGGGATAGACAAAACACAGTCCTAAATTCTCATTCAATTCATTCATTTTGCCATGTGAAGCCTGGCACTAGATCATCTCCCCTTCTCCACCTTCACTTCTGTGTATTTTTTCTTGTCTCTCTTGATCTCAACTTTGCCACTGGATCTTCAGCCTCTCACATCCATGGAGTATCTGCCAGATATTGTTCCGTATTTCTGGTGTGTGTGTGTGTGTGTGTGTGTGTGTGTGTGTGTGTGTGTGTTGCAAAAAGAAACATAGGAAGAATATTTAGAAACTAGTGAAACTGTTTGCCTACAAGGTAGGCATGGGAAGGGGTAAAAGGGATATAAGAGCTCGGAGTGTCACTTCTCTGAATAAAACATTTAATCTAGTTTTGACTTTGTAAATGTTCTAATGTTTTTATATATATAAATTATAGATGCTGAGGAAAGTTGAATTTAAACAGAAACAAATGACTGCATTTCAAATTAATAATATAATCACATTGAGGAAACAATTAGTTCAATAGATTTTGAATGCTGTGCTTTAACTATATACCTCAGTCTAAAGGCAAAAAGATCTACAAACAAATCTTGAACTCTGACTTGATTGGTGCTATGGTTTGAATATGATCTGAGTGTGTCCCCTAAAGGTTTGTGTTTTGGAAGCTGGAGCCTCAGTGTGGTGATGTTCAAGAGGTGGAACCTTAGTGCAAGGTAATTAGGTCACTGGGGAAGATCACCCTCAGAAGAGATTATTATTGTTAAATACACTTTTATTGGTGCATTATAATTATATATCACAGTGAGATTCAAAGTGATACATTCATATATGTACACATCACTTGATGTATTTCCTTTCATATCCTACCCCACACCCTCTGTCCCTCCCCAAACATGTAAGTGAAATTCTTAGTGGTAACTTCATATATGAATATAACACTAATTGAACAGATCCCTTCTGTTCTGGTCAGCATTCTTGCAGCTATAATCTAAAAGACTGATTGTGTAACTTAGAGGAAAGAAGATTTATTTTCTTACGGTTTCAGGTTCAGTCCATGTGAGACTGGGGATCATGATCTCAGGGCATGGCGGCAAGAAGCAGAGAAAGGGAGAGCACCTGGGCTGTGCTCACATCATGGAGGCTGGAAGCAAGGGAGAGGTCATGGGGAGGAGGAACCATATAAAAAAATCCCCAAGGCCTCACCCCCTTCCTAGGGACAACTTCCTCCAGCCACACCCTACCAGCCTGCCCAGTACCACTCAGGTAAACCCATTACAATGGACTTACCCACTGCTGGGATTACAACCCTCATGACCCCACTATATCAACCCTGAATGCTAATAAGTGTGCTCTTCAGGGGACATTTTATGTCTAATTATACCACCTTTCTCAAGCTTCATCTCCCCCCACACCTTCCTCTTCCACTCCCTTTCCACTGATCTATTGGTTGCTGTCCTCATTTAATTGAAGTCCCGTTTGTTTTCTATTTTCTCCTTAGCTTCCACATGTGATAAGAAACATACGACCTTGGACTTTCTGAGACAGGCTGATCTCACTTAACCTAATATTCTCTAGTTCTGTCCATTTTCCTGCAAATGACACAATTTTGTTCTTATCTATGGCTGAGTAAATTCTATTGTGTGTATATACACCACATTTTCTTTATCCACTTGTCTTTTCACAGAAACCTAGGTCAGTTCCATAATTTGGCTGTTGTAAATTGTGCTGCTATAAACATGAGTATGGATATATTGCTATAGTATTCTAACTTTAATTCTTTTGGAAAGATACTGAAGGTATCTTGATCTTGAGGAGTGAGTTAGTTCCCGTAAGAGTGAGCTGTTATAAAAAAAAAAAAATCAAGCCTGGCTCCTAAATCTCTCTAGCTTCCTGTCTCACCATGTGATACTCTCCCCCTTGCACATGCTGTCATCTGTCATGTTGTGATATAGCTAAAGGATCTCACCAGAGCCAAAAGAATAATCTTCAATCTCCAGAACTGTGAATAAATAAACTTCTCTTTATAGAAAAAGTACCCAGCCCCGGGCATTTTGTTACAGCAATAGAAAATGAATTAACAGACAATAAATTTATTATTGGTAGCGAAAAGGCATAGCAATTCTGGAATTGTTTTGTGCATTGTTATTCTAAAACAATTTACAAAATCTAGTAAATATTACTATTCAGAAGGGAGAGTCATGATTCTTAGAAAGAGAGAGATAGAGAGAGAGAGAGAGAGAGAGAGAGAGAGAGAAAGAAAATATACAAATGTGGACTAGGGAGCTAGGTGCAATGGTTCAGACCTCTAATCCCTACAACTTGGAAGGCTGAGGCAGGAGGATCACAAGTTTGAAGCCAGCCTGGAAAATTTATGGAGACATTGTCTCAAAATAACAAATAAAAAATAAAGGGTCTGAGGGTATAGATTAGTGATAGAGTATCCCTGGGTTCAATCCCCAGTACTGCAATATCAACAACCAACAAACAAAAAAGACTAGGGAAAAGTAAAGAAGAACCTGTGGCATTGAATTAGGATTAATGGCCACTCCTTGCTCTGTCCACAGAAATGGCCATGACATTCCAGAAGTAATAAGCATAGATTTTGGTTCTAAAACCCATTTCCCATCCAAATAAACCAGTGCTTCTTGGAGAAATAGCTGATTCCAGGGTTGGGCAGGGAATGTACAGGAACATTTTCTTCTTAAAAGTAAGAAAGAGTTCATAAAATGATAGGATTCTGTTATAGGAATATAGAAAACATCTTGAGGGGTTCCCACTAACCAAAACTGCGACAATTTGAACATCAAAATGAATAAGGATAGTGATAGATTTTAACCTATGAAAAAATTCATTAATTAATATTTGTATCAAATAAGTAAATGAAAAAATAGGGAAAGTTCTTCTCCTCCTTGTTTTCCTCCTCCTCCTGTTTTAGAGATCGAACCCAGAGAGGTACTACCATTGCGATACACCCCAGGTGTTATCATTAGATATAAAATGTCCCATAAAGAACTTATTTATTTATTTATTTATTTATTTATTTATTTTGTGGTACTGGGGATTGAACTCAGAGGCATTCTACCTCCGAGCTATACCCCCAGCCCTATTTTTTATTCTTTATTTTGAAACCGAGTCTCACTAAGTTGCGGAGTGCCTCACTAAGTAGCTGAGGCTGGCCACGAACCCGGATCCTCCGGTGTCAGCCTCCCGAATGCTGGGATTACAAGTGTGCGCCACCACGCCCGGCTTGAACTCATTTATTATTCAGGGTTCATATAATTGAGTAATGAAGATCGTAATCCCAGTAGTGGATAAATCCATTATAATAGATTTATATGGGTGTTGGCCTAGGCCAGTAGGGGATGGCTAGGGAAGGTGAGTCCCTGGGGTTGTGGCCTTTGGGTATTATATGGTTCCTCCTACCACTGGTTTCTCTCTTTCTTCTGTCCTCCACGATGTGAAGAGCACAGCCCATGTTCATTCTCTCTCTCTCTCTCTCTCTCTCTCTCTCTCTCTCTCTCTCTCTCTCCCATTTCCTGAGATCTGTGGATCTTTTAGATTATAGTAAGAATGCTGCTACACCCCAGGCCTTTTTATTTTTTATTTCGAAACAGGGTTTCACTAAGTTATAGCATGCTGACCTTGAACCTGCAATCCTCCCATCTCATCCTCCCGAGTACTGGAATTATAGGCATGCACTGCCATGCTTGGCAAAGACTCTTCTTTGGGATAGAAAAAACAATTAATAAATGTAGAATGGATGGAGTTAGAAAATCAACATTTTGAACATCATAGTAGTAATTGATTTGGACAAGAATCATCAATGGATGCTAAAACTATTAGGTGAGAGTTTCTGAGAATCTCCCCCCAGATGACTTATTAATTGCAAAGGGAAAAATGGTATCTTTGTAAGTGGAAAAATTGACTGACATCACTTTAACCAAGTGATAAAGTTAACATCACCAATAATGGAATGCACCTACATCATTGTGACTTCTAATGTAACACAGAGGACACAGCATTGCTTACGTTGTAAGCACGATCTGAATATAACCAACTGGAAATGTTAGACAAGCCCAAATTGAGAACATTTTACAAAACACTTGGCCTATGTTTATCAAGATTGTCAATGTCATAAAAGACAAAGAAAAAATAATTCTGAAAATTTTTCAAATTAAATATGAGAAACGTAACAACTAAATGTGAGGAATAATCCTGAATTAGATCCTGGATTTGGTGGAGGGGAATTTCCATTAAGGATATCATTGAGGCAATTGGTCAAAAGTGATTATAGACTATATTTCATATAGTAATCTTGTATTAATATTAAAGTTCCTAAAATTGGTCATTGCACTATGGTTATAAAGAGAATGTCTTTTTTGCTTAGAAGATGTAGGCTAAAACATTTAAGGGTAAAGAGGTATAATGTATGCAATTTTCTTTTATATGGATCAGCAGTAATAATCACACAGAGATAGATGAGAGAGAGAGAGAGAGAGAGAGAGAGAGAGATGCTAAAATTATTAATTTGTAAATCTAAGTGAAGAGTATACAGGCAGATCATTGTGTAACTTTTGTAGCTTTTTTGTAAGTTTGAAATATTTTCCAAAATAAAGAGTTTCTTATTATTGTTTGTTTTAATTTTGTTTCTCTACCCTCTTCATTGGTCAGGTAAGGATTAGAGATTTCAGTTGAAATTGAAGGTGTGGAATGGCCTAAGGGCTTGGGCTATCAGTAATATGCACATTGCTGGGGAGGGGGGGTCAGTGGGGTACTAGAAATCCCTTTTTCACATTAGTGTCCTGGGGCCCTAGCCCTTAGCTGTGTGGGGCTGAGTCACCCAAGGGAGCTGCTGGATCTCTGAGAAGGGAAAAGGATTTTCTAGGCAGTAGCTATGCCAGAAATATGAGAGTTAATCCCAACGCCAATAACTCACTCAACTCATCACCCAGTCCTACCGATTCTACCTTTTAGCTCCAAACCGAACCCATTCCCTCCCCCTGTGTCCTCTGCCAAAGTCCTGGCTTCCTTGCCTGCCTCTCTGTGTCTCTTCCTATCCTGTCTCCTAGGCTTCAGGAGCACCTCTCCAATGCATTCTTCCAACCTCAGAGTGGAAGGAAGCCTGGTGCTCAGTAGAGCTTCCAGGAGCACTGCCATTTGTGCTCCTCTCAGGACTCTGACATCTCCTGCCACTTTCTGCTTCCCCCTTTTTCCACTCCACTCCCCACACAACCTTTGCTTCAAAAATGCAGAACTAGAGCTGGGTGTGGTGGCGCATGCTTGTAATCCCAGTATTATGGAGGCTAAGACTGGAGAATCCAGGTTTGCAGCCAGCCTCAGCTACTTAGTGAGGCTCTCCGCAACTTAGTGATACTGTTTCAAAATAAAGAATAAAAAATAGTACTGGAGGTGTAGCTCAGAGGTAGAATGCCCCTAGATTCCATCCCTAGTATGGAAAAAAACAGAACTAATTTCAGTTTTCTAAACACATTGTTGAGGTATCTGAGGAGGCTCAAAAATTCCACTCCTTTTCCTTATTCATGTTGGGAATCAGCTTTTCATCATTGTAACAAAATGCCCAAGAAAATCAACCTAAAAGAGCACAAATTTGTTTTAGCTCACAATTTCAGTCCATCATCACCTCCTGGTTCCATTGATTCTGAGCCAGTGGTGAGGCAGAACATCATGATGGGGAGTGTGTAATGAGAGAGAGAGAGAAAGAGAGAGAGAGAGAGAGAGAGAGAGAGAGAGAGAGAGAGAGAGAGAGAGAAAGGTATTGGTAGGGGGGAGGGTCATGGGACAAGATATAGTACCCAAGAGCACTCCCAAGGACCCACTCCCTTCAACTATGTCCTACCTCCTACATTTTCCATCTCCCAATAGTCCTTTCAGCTTGGCTTCATCAATGGATCAATACACTGATGAAGTTAGTGCTCTCATGATCCAGTTGCTTCCCAGAAGCCCCACCTCTGGACACTGCTGCACTGGGGACCAAGCCTTCAGCACAGAAGCCTTCAGGGGACATTCCAGATCCAAAAAACTACAGGAACAATTTGGAAAATAAAGGATTAAAGAAATTAAAGAAGTGGCAGCTAAGATCAGAATATCAATTGTTGAGTGAAGCTAAGCTAAAGTTCAGGTCTGTAAGCTGCAGGCCAGGAGAAGCTCTGGGCAAAGCAAGATACTTCCATATGAATAGGTCACCCAACAAGAGCCCCAGCACCCCAACAGAAAAAGTTCCCCACCTCCTTAGAGGCCCGCAGGTAAAGGAACAGAGAATGGCTAGGTTTGTGCTTCTGGGATGTCCCTCTGGGGGATGTCATGGTAGAAAGAGCTCATGTATTAATCTTCAGAGGTGGATAAATTCATTGCAATGGATTTATTGGGTGGTAACCAGGTAGGTGTGGTGTGACTGGAGAGGGTGGGTCACTGAGGATGTGGACTTGGGGACTATATATATGTCCATGAACCTCCTTAATGAGCTCTTTTTGCTTCCAGCCTCCATGATATGAGAGCAAAGGTCTCTCTCTCTCTCTCTCTCTCTCTCTCTCTCTCTCTCTCTCTCTCTCCTTCCCACTGCCATGCTCTGAGCCTCACAGATATAACCTGGCCTAACATGGATTGAATCCTCTGAAATCACCAGAGTGTGAGCAAATATATCTTCCCTCCTCTAAGTTGTGGACATCAGGTTCTTTGGGGCACAGCAATGAGAATGATGACTGCACAACATCTCAAATTCTTCACAAATTCTTCAACAGAATCATAACCTCTTCTGAATCCTATGTTCCATATAGTTAGGTCATCCGCTCATTCAATTTTTGTTTCTGTTCATGTTATCATATTTTTAATGCCCATGAGTTTAATATTGTTCTCCCAACATCCCTTTTTAATAGTCAGGTTTTTGGTTTGAGGGTGCTTGCTCTCACAGAGGCTATTAACTATAGGATTTGTGTTTGGTTGTTCCCTCTTCTGCTGACTTTGCTTTTTTTTGTTATTTTAATATCTCTTATTTTTTTATGGCAAAGGTTTTCTCAACTGCCTGAGGACACTCGAGCTATTCATTAAACCTAAAATGTTGGTCGACATGCTACATGTGTGGGGAGAGAGGTTGGTTCCCATGTGGATTTAGAGTTATCTGTAGTAGATGAGTCATGGAGGACTTGGATTTTTAAATTTTTTCCCCATAAGCCCCAACTGGCATTACCTAGGTGTCTTTTCTCTGGAGCTGTTCACTGTCTCCAGAGAGAACCCACCAGCTTCTTTCCTGAGGGCTATAGCCTGCTGTCAGCATCCAGGGAGTGGGGAAAGAAGAGGGCTAGGGTCTCCTAGTTTGTATGTCAATATTCACTCTCAGAACAGCATTTTGCCATCCTCTCCTGTGACTGCAGCCCCTCTGGATCTTGCTCTCCAACAATAAATGACCTAACTTGGGGAGAGTAGGGTAGCCTCTTAGCTGAACCAGATGGGCAGAAACTAGGATCTAATTTCTCTTTAAAGAAAATTTCAATAAGACCTCTTGTTTTTCACCTTATGCCCACCACCACTTCCCATAGTTCAGGTGTCTTCAATTCTTCATGCTCCCCAGGTTTTGTGGGGCCAGTTCTCTGATCCAGATGGTCTCTGCAGACATTTGGCTGTCAGACTTTTCTATTCTTCTACTTCCTCTATTTTTCATCAAATTCAGTGATGGTTCTTATTCATTGTGATCTTTTCCAACTCTGTTTTATCGGGCGCCCCAGGCTGAACCTTCAGCCATGAGGCCCCAATAAAAGACGCCGGCTAAAAGCTACTGGTTCGAACCTCTTTTATTATCTCTCTCTCTTTTCTGGGATCAAAGGTTTTACACACACGATAACAAACACAGTGCTGAGGTCGTCTTTCCAAATAGTGCTTTTCCTACAGACTTCCAATAACCCCTCT
>PVLC010001503.1:85071-103511 GCA_004027655.1 Graphiurus murinus | reverse complement strand
AGCTTTTTATAGCTGCGCCGGGCCTAAGCCACGAGGTGTCTCATACAGCTCTCACCTGGCCGGCCACGAGTCGGGTGTGCTGGTGCATGCGCTCTGGCGTGGCACAGCCCACCTGTAGCTGCTTCTGGCACTTTACCAGGCGCCATCTAGAGGCAAGGTCCAGCTGGCCAGGCTAGGCCCCCGACATGTTTATTATTTTGGATTTGTGCATTGTTATGGTTTGGGTTTGGAACATCCCCCAGAAGGCTCACATGTTGGAGGCATGTCCTCAGTGCAACAATATTCAGAAGTGATATAATTGAATTGGGTTCTGCTCTTATCAGTGGATAAGTACACTGACGGATTCATAATTTGAATGGACTTACTGGGTGGTAACTTAGGCAGGTGGGCTGTGGCTGGGGAGGTAGGTCACTAGGAGTGTGGCTTAGGGACTTAACTGTCCCCGGTCACTTCCTGTCACTGCTACTGATGTCCAGCTACGGTGATATGAGCTGCTTCCCTTCCATGATGTCTGCCTTGGAGTCGGCCAACTATGGACTGTACCTCAGAAACCATGAGCTCAAATAAACCTTTCCTCCCTTGTATTATTTGTGTCAGATATTTTGGTCACAGTGACAGAAAAGCAGATTAAGACATGTATATTCAATTTTATTCCTCTACTCTCATTTTTTTTTCGGTACTAGAGATTGAATTCTGGGGTGTTCTACCTCCGAGCTATACCCCCCAGCCCTATTTTTTATTTTTATTCTTTATTTTGAAACCGGGTCTCACTAAGTTGTGGAGTGCCTCACTAGGTAGCTGAGGCTGGCCACAAACCCGGATCCTCCGGTCTCAGCCTCCCAAATGCTGGGATTACAAGCATGCACCACCACATCCAGCTCTCTACTCTCATTTTAATGTGAGTTCAGGAGGGAGCAGAGATGAACATTCATTTTCAAGTCACGTGTTTAATGGGAAGGTCATTTCACGTTTACTCCTGAGCTCATACGTGCATCTACTTGATGCTTCTGCTCAGTGCTATATCTAATCTGTTGTTAGTCATCTACTTCCCCTATAGTGTTCCTGAGAGCAGCGGTCTCTTTGAATTCCCATCGCCTATCATAGATTCAGGACCTACAACAATTATTGAATGAAACTTAATTTATATAGTTGGTGTTGCCCATTGGAAAGCTGAAGAATAAAGTAGATGACTTTAGTCTTAAGACCTCATCATTCCTCTTATTCTCTCCTAAACATAATCCCGATGAGAGGGATTTTTCAAGATTGAAGCAGAAATAGCAAACTCCTACTCATATAGACCCTTATTTACAGTATATACTGCTTTTCTGAACTCTTTTAGAGAAATATTTGTTTTACTTAGAAGTAATTGCTTTTCAAAGGCTGGCAACTCTCATTAGTTACCAGGTGAGTGAAGCTAATAAGAAAAGTCTCCTGACTGAGCTAGCAAAAGCAAGAGAAAAAAATGTATAGTGTTTTTTTTTTTTTTACCTTGAAAATCAAATGGGTACTGTATGTACATAATTGAAAGAAAACTGACATATATTATCTAAATGCGTTTTCTTCCATGTGCACAAAAAGAACTGGGCATGCAGGGCAAGTCCTTTAATGCTACTTCTGGGGAAGATTCTGAAGTGGTCTGCGTCCTTTTCCTAGGGCTGCCTTAATATATTACCACAATCTGGGTAGCTGAAACAACTAGCTTGTTCTCTCACATTTCAGGAGGCCACAGGTCCAAATCAAGGTGTTGGTATTTCTGGAGGCGCTGATGGAGAACTCGTTCCTTCCTTTGTCCTAGCTTCTGGTGGTGGCAGGCAATCCATAGCATGCCTTTTTTTTTTTTTTTTTTTTTTGTGGTACTGGGGATTGAACTTAGGAGGGGCATTTTACCTCCAAGCTACACCTCTAGTCCTATTTTTTTTTTTATTCTTTATTTTGAAACAGGGTCTCACTAAGTTGCAGAGTGCCTCACTAGGTAGCTGAGGCTGGCTGCAGACCTGGATCCTCAGGTCTCAGCCTCCCAAATGCTGGGATTACAAGCGTGCGCCACCACACCCGGCTGCATGCCTTGGTTTTGAAGGAGGAAAATATATAATTTCCTCAGCCCTCACAAGTCCCTCTGATACATAACCCTCTCTCAAAACAGTAGAGTGGGTCTCTGTCTTAAGTAGTATCTTAACAAAGAGCCTTGAGTGTCAGAGTGACAAGACCAAGGAACAAGAAGGTGCAGGCCTTGGAGATGGAAGAACAGCGAGGAAGATTATCAAGTCTGCTCCCAGATTGCTCTGGGAAAGAGAGTGTGTTTATATTCCTGTATTTACGTGGAAAAGGCAGAGAGAACAGGAAGGCCTTTTGTCTGTGTGAATCTCTGTCCTGACATCAGCAAACAGAGGGAAAGGCAAAGAGACGGCCTCCTTTCTGTCTTTAGCTTGACAGTCTTCAGTATTTTAGGGAGAAGTACTTTATTTTCCTTCAGTTTGTAGCTGCATCACTCCAATTTCTGCCTTTATCTTCACTTGGCATTTCCCTCTCAGTGTGGGTTGCTGTCTCTCCAGCTCTTCCTGCCATTATAAGAACACCAGACTTTGGCCGTAGCGCCCATTCCTACCCAGAATGACTTTGCCTTGACTTGATTATGTGTGCAAAGACCCTATTTCCAAATGGGGTCCTGGTCTAAGCTTCTGGGTGGACATGAATCTTTTGGAGATACTATTAAATCCAGTACATTGCTTAAAACCCTCATCTTCCTTCCCCTACTTCTGGCTATAACTTTAGCAATAACATTTATAAATAAATGGAAGCCAATTAATGTAGGTGAGGAAGCAAGAAACCCTGGAGAAGGTGTCCAGAAGATGGGAAGCTGGGCTTGCAGATGAGGCTTCCCTTTTAGACAGAGGTTCCTAACCTTGGCAGCAAATTGGAATCACTCACATAACAAAAAAAATCCTGCTGCCTAAGCATCAGTAGTTTTTAAAGCATGCCAGGTGGGTCCAATGTACAACCTGGTTGCTGATCACTGCTTCAGGGACCTTCCCAAAACCCTTCCTGATGAGGCTGTCTTACTGGAGCTCCTCTGGCCCCCAGTGGTGCAGATGCTGCCCGTGTGTGCTCTTGCTGACTACAGAGAACTTAGCACCAGCAGTGTATGTCTGCTCCTTCATGCACTCCGAAGGAAAGCTTGATTGGTGCTTAAAACTCAAAAGTTAATAAGGACAAGGAATACTTGAAGGAGGGTGTGAGCAACGCGCACATTTAATTTTATATTTTAGAAACAAATTATTTTTTGTACTTATCAGAGTAAAGTGCCCATTGTAGAAATCTGAAAATCACAAAATCACAGGGAAGAGAAATTACCTATGATTCCATTCCTCTGGGAAAATAATGATTTGATGAATGTTCTTCTAAAGATTTTTTTCTATGCATCTTTAAGTATAGAGTAATAGTTCACAAATGAGGAATTATGTGGGTTGGATGCTTAAGTTTTTCATTTAGCAATATATAATTAAATATGTATCAATAATGCATATCATTAAATATTTCCCATTAGTCTTTGAATTTTGAATGGTTATACTTAATTACTTGTAGAAAATAGTCTAATTATTTAACCAATCACTATAACAGAATGTAGGAAACTTTCCTACTGTCCAATTAGTGAGACTAATGGCCAAAGAGCTGAGGAACAGAGGTCCTGCCTCTCTCTCTCCACCCTATGGAAAGCCCCAAAGATATCCCCACAGTGCCCTGCCACTTCAGCCCACTCTCCTGCATCTCCACCTCCACCTCCATGCTTACTCCAGTCTCTCTATATGTCCAAGATATAGAAATTGGAGGAGGCATTGGATGGGGAGTTTCAGACCCAGGAGAGAGTACTCATTGGGCCCTGATCCAGATGAATTATATAGAGAAAGGCATCTCATTTTCTGAGAAATAGCTGATTTGCATTCTGTACTGATTGAATAGGAAAAGTGAACTATAGAGAGATAGAGATAGCATTAGGGAGAGAGAAGGACCTGCTGTTGTCCCCACCCCCACCTCATTTGGTATGAAAGGGATGCATGAGTTGAATGTGGCCGAGTGGATGCCATGGAGTCATGGAGAGAGGCCAGACTTGTGCTGGCACCCTGTCCAAAAGACAACTGCCTGCAGGTAGACGGGCCAGTAGCATGAGCCTATGAAATTCTCTAATGTGGGCTAGATTTAAATGGGAGCATAGGAGCCCACCTCTGCTTGAGGGAAAACATCCCAAATACCCTGAAGAATTTGCCCAAGTGCCCAACAAGAGACTGAGCATATGGAAATATCACAACACCTGAGTCATAGTGAAAATGAAGCAAACAGCATGGCATTGGCATAAAAACAGACCCAAAGACCAATAATCCAGGGAATAGAATAGAAGGCACAGAGACAAACCCACACAGCTATAGTCATCTGATTCTTGACAAATGTGCCAAAAGCATACAGTGGGAAAAGACAGTCTTTTTAACAAATGGTGCTGGAAAACTGGATATCCATATGTAGAAGAGGGAAACTAGTTCCCTATCCTTCACCCCATATAAAGGTCAGCTCAAAGTGATGAAAGACCTAGAAATTAGATCAGAAACTTTGCAACTGTTAGAAGAAAACATAGGGGAAACCCTTGAACACATAGGCACAGGCAAGAACTTCATGACTAGGATTCCATTCGTTTAGGAAAAAAACAGTAAGAATCAACAAATAAGACTGCATCATGACAATAAAGGGTACAGAGGTAGCCTACAGAGGGGGAGAAAATCTTTGGTAGCTACTCTTCCAACAGAGGATTAATATCCAGAATTTATAAAGGATTAAAAAACTCAACACTAGAAAGCAAACAAACAAATATCCATTCAATAAATGGACAGGTGAACAGACGCTTCTCAAAAGAAGTATAAATGGCCAATATATGAAAGTGTATTCAACATCTTTAGTCATCAGGGAAATGCAAATCAAAATTACACTGAGACTCCATCTTATTTCTGTCAGAATGGCAATCATCAAGAACACAAATAATAATAAATACTAGCAAGGATATGGGGGAAAGTAACTCTTAGGCACTCTTAGTGGGGATGTAAATTAGTGCAGCCACTATGGAAATCAGAAGGGAGGCTCCTTAAAAACTTAAAAGTACAACTACCATACACTCCAGCTCTTCAGTATTTATCCAGAAGAATTAAAGTCAGCATACTCTAGAGATAGATGCATGCATACCCATATTTATCACAGTGAAACTCATAACAGTCAGGCTATGGAATCAGCCTAGGTGTCCATCAACAGATGAATGGATAAAGAAAGTGTAGTACATGTACAAAATGGAGTTTTATTTGAGCCATAAAGGCCAAAACTACATCATTTGGATGAAAATGGATGGAACTGGAAAATGTCATCAAGTGAAGTAAGCCAGACTGAGAAAGAGAAGTATTATATGCTTTCTCTCATATAAGGAAGCTAGTATGTGTGTGGTGGGGGAGGCATCATGAAAGTAGAAGGGAGACCAATAGGGCACCAATAAAAAAAAAAGAGAGATTGAGTACAACCATGCCTAACACCCAGAAGATATGAAACCCAAGAAAGGACCACAGCGAGTAAAAAGACTTTATCCCTTTCCTGCCTCCTTGCCTCCACCCCCTGAGCCCAGGGGACCTGGAAGCAGCAGAGTGAAGGAGGGGTGAGCATAAAAGAGCAGCCCACTCCTTGCTGCAGTGCTGGTCCCTCCTGGGCAGAGGAAGGGCACTGAATTAGAGAAGAGAGAAGACTGATACTGATTAATCAGTGGCCCTTAATACATGCATGCCGTTGGCCCAATAGATCGGTCTCTAGAAATTTATCTAGGGAATGATCATAGATGTATTTGTAAAATAATTGCCATATATGAAAAAATATTTCCTTGCATCTTGAAATACTTTGTTAAAAAAACTGTTATTTCAATAACTGGCAGTTTACAGAATTTTTGGTGATCTTATTTTTATATATATTTGTAATGTAATGGTCCCTATAATAAATAGAATCACTCAAAGAAAAAGGGTTTTTTTGGTACTGAGGATGGAACTCAGAGGCATTCTACCTCCAAGTTATACCCCCAACTCGATTTTATTTCTTATTTTGAAACAGAGTCTTACTAAGTTGCAGAGGGCCTCGCTAAATTGGTGAGGCTGGCTTTGAACCTCCCAAGTACTGGGATTACAAGCTTGTTCCATGATGCTAGGAAAGGAGTTTTAAACAGTAGGTCATTATACAGTGTTGAGGACACCATATTTTAATTACTATTGCTGAAAAGAAAAACAAAACAACTCAGATACAGTGGGATAAAACAACAGCAATATGATTATTCTCATGTGTTTTGTAGGGCAGTAATTTGGATACAGCACAGCAGGAATGGTATGTATCTTCTCTAAGATATTGGGGCCTCTCCTGGGAAGTCCAGTGACTGTGCCTCAAACATCTGGGGTGGGAACATCTGGAGGCTTCTTCATTCTCAGGCTGGCATCTGGGTGACTTGATGGTTGAGCTCAGCTGGGACGATGGTTAACCTGAGTACTTCCACTGGCCTGTCTGATAGCTGAGGTGTCCCATAGTATGAAAGCTGGGTTCCCAAAGGGATCCCTGGAGTGAGAATTCCAAAAGAGAACCAAATGGAAGCTGCATGGCCTTTTAATGACCAAGCCTTGGAAGTAAATGATGTCTCTTCCACCAGAGTGTAGTGGTTAAAGCGGTTACAAACCTGCCCATATCCAAGGGAGGGGACACGGACCCTATCTTCCAACAGAAGGACTGATATACTACCATAGACAGAATGCTAGAGTAAAGAGAGGTCTGAGTCAGGCGTGCTGGCTCACTACCATAGCCCAAATTGGAGTAAAGTCTACACTAAAGTCAATTCATGCTTTACACCTTTTCTGGATTAGTAGTATAGTATAAATGTGGTATTGTTTTTTTGACAATTGGAAAACCAACCCATTCTCCAATTCTCTAATACCGACTGAGTGCCCAAGATTCAATTCAATTCTAACACCAAGTACTTGTGGTTAGTACAGACCCTCACACGTTAAGGGCTTAGTCCACCAAGACTGTATCCACTTCAGACACCAATCACAAGTCCCAGAACCCCAGACCACACACGCTTCTGTCTGATTTGCTACAAATGTGAGGATTCCTATGACCCCTCCCCGCTTCAGGTTTGATAATTTGCTAGAATGACTTGGAATTCACAAACCTCTACTCTTACAGTTGCAAGCTTATCATGGATACAACTCAAGAACAGTCAAATAGAAGAGACAGAGGGCAAGGAAAGGGGGCAGCGGTGTGTTCCCCACCCCAGAAGTTCCAACCTGTTCCATAATTGTAATTGAGCCTCATTGCCTAGACATGACTGATGGAATCATTGACCATTGCTAATCCAACTCCTCCTCCAGCTTCTCTCTGCTTCAGAGTGGGGCTGAAAATTTGAACTGATTACTTCCTTGTTTTTTCTGGAGGTCACCTCCCCCACCCCCAGTCAGTTCATTAGCAGACCAGAGATATTCCTATCTCTCAAGAATTTCCAAGGGCTTTCATAGGTCTAGCTAGTAACAAGAGTCATTTTTATTATGCCTTGATAGAATACTCACTGTTTATGCACAGAGTCTGGGACAGGAGGCTAGAACTCTAAAGACAGGGGAGTTGCAGTACTGCTCTTAAGCTGTGAACCTAGAAGGAGAGACAGAAGCATAAACACATTCTGTGAATGCTGTGAAATAAGCACCTACGGGGACTCAGAGGAAGAGTGACTAACTACTTGAGGAAGCATGTGCTTTGCAATTTTTTTTCCAGTAAAGAAGAAATTATTTGTTTGTTCACGTTCCCCTGACTTTTCAAGACTGCTGTGGGAGTGGAAATACTGCTCATGAAATGACTGCTTGCATCCAAGGGTGCCAGGTGACCGCAGGGCACATGCATTTCCAAATCAAACAGTGGAATGCTGCAAAGGGATGAAGAGAAATGCTTGACAAATAGAAAAGATCTATATCCACACAATCTTCCTGGGGTATAGTAGACAATGCAGAAAGCCTCTGGACATGAAGACAGGGTGGGGTGTGCGCTTTATACCTGCAGCATTGTGTGTCCCTGAGCATTGCACTCTAACCTCCCCAGGGACATCCCTGACATTTGCAGCCTGGGGCACCAGTACAAAGGAAGTATGTGTATGGTAAATACAGCCCTTTAGAAGGTATAACCCAAGCTCTTACGCCACCACGTAAAGTATGTTCTAGGTTTCTATTTTGATGAATATGTCTTATGACCCCTTAGAAAACCAAGTTCAAATTTAGAATCTCAGTGCTGTGCCTGAGTATGGGGGTCAGCGAGGCCAGCCTGTGGCACCCCCTCTTATTCTCCCACCAACAAGGACACCCCAGCCTACATGTCCACACACCTGCAAATGACCACTCTTGGCCTTCCTAGTACTGAGGGACACAAACAGGAGCATAGGATCAGCATGGGAGGGTGCCATGGAGAAGAGGCCCACCCAGGGGCTGCAAGTGGCCAGGGACTCGTAGGCAGGGAACTGTGGTCCTGGAGACCTAGTGCCTGGCCTAGAAGGGGCCAGACCATGGGCTCTGGCTAGAACATCCCTTTGACTGTGGATGCCTGGTCCAGGTGGAGGGCCAGAGCTGGGCCCTCTAAAGCCCAGGGTCCAGGGAAGATCTCTCTTCTCTCCCTTCTCTTCCTTCTCTCCTTTCCCCTCTTCTCTCTCTCTCTCTTTTTTTTTTTTTTTTTTTGCGGTACTAAGGATTGAACTCAGGGGCATTCTACCTCCAAGCTATACCCCCAGCCCTATTTTGAAACAGGTTCTCACTAAGTAGTGGAATGCCTCACTAGGTAGCTGAGACTGGCCGTGAACCCGGATCCTCTGGTCTCAGCCTCCCAAATGCTGGGATTACAAGTGCGCACCACCACGCCCGGCTTCTCCTCTCCTCTTAATGACAGCAAACAAACCATTAAAGAGGAAGGGGAGGAAAAAGAGTCCTGTGCACATAAATAAATCTGGCTCCCACTGAGGGAGCATAGCCAAGACCCACAGTTGAGACCAAGTATTTTTAAAGGTAGAGACTCTCATCACAACAACAGAGGACCACTTAGTTGAGACGCTGTTTTTAGGAGGGGAAAAAGGGATTTGAAGGAAGTACTAAAACATGAGACTAAACCCTAAGCCATACATAAGTAGTGAATTTAGCTGAGCTCAGAGATTAAAGTCACTTTCTTTTATGAAACATTTTCCTGGAAATACAGAGTGAATTGCTAAATGAGAACTTTCTAGGAGGTAATATTTTTCTCTAGCTGCAAGACTAGCCAGAGAGCCCATATACCAGTCTCTTTTCCCAGCCACATGCACCTTCTGGGAACAGACAGGTGTTCAGGCCACGGCAGGCAGCCATGGACAATTCTAGAACAATGGCCAGGTTCCTGGTGGGTACTAAGTAATAGGCACGTGCTAGTGCTGAAGTAGGACAAAGAAAGGGAGGAATAACCCTGCCCTCTCAGAGCTTGTGGTGGATGATATGATGAAGACAAAAGGACACAGGGAAGAGGTGAGGGGCCCTGTGCTGTCTCTCAGATGCCCTAGTATGCAATCTGAATGTCACCCAGCATTCCCAGGTCTCAGTTTCCCTGTCTATATATTGAGGAGTTGGGGCTGGAAGAAAAGCATGGCTGCTTCCTCTCCACTTTTTATCTTTGTGCTAAGTTATTTTCCTACCACTGTAAGTAAAACTTAGTGTGTTTTGTTGTTGTTGGTTTGGCTTTTTGTTTGTTTGTTTGTTTTTGGTGCTGGGTGTTGAACTCAAGGGCGTTCTACCTCCAAGCTACACCTCCAGTCCTATTTTATTTATTATTTTGAAACAGGGTCTTGTTAAGTTGCTGAGGGTCTTGCTGAGTTCCTGAGTCTGGCTTCAAACTTGTGATCCTCCTGTCTCAGCCTCTCAAGTACTGGGATTACAGGTGTGTGCACCACCATACCTGGCCTGAAACTTAGTTTTATATAACCACCTGTGCCCAGGTGTTTGAAGAAAGTAGAAGAAGCTCACTGGGCGGAGCTGGGAATTCTGGACATAAACTGTTTCCATAGTCTCAGGAAGCTCAGGGCAGAATGAACAAGCGGAACAGTGTCTAGCTCACTCGATCCCACCTCTCCACTTAGAGCACTCCTCGTCTCGAAGAGCTCCCCTGGTTATCTTTTGGGTCCCCATGTGAGTCTCACAAACCCTCACAGCCCCCTGGCTGTCCAGGTCCCTGAGCCCACCAACCACAGGGGGTGCCATGGTCCTCCCTTGGTGTGGGGTGCTGTCAGTGCCCCTCGCCTCAATTACCGAAGCCCCAGAGATGTCACTGCCTCCTCTACAAGAGTGCAATTGCTGCAGCTCCCTGGAGATGACCGGGTACCTCCATAACCTTAGAACAGGTGGGAGGTGACCACCTGCAGTGACCACAGTGGCCTCGGGGTGGGGGGAGGGGGGAGCTAACTCTGCCCCCCTCCCCCGTTGTCAACCCATTAAGTTGTAGTGTGTCACTATTCTCTCTGTGTTGTTTCAAAGGACTTCAAGGGGAAGTCGTTCTCCAAGTTTTTGCCACATTCGGTTACTCATGTCCCTAAGCAGCCCTGCTTGTCCTAGGATTTGGCAAGAGACCCTTGGGGATAGTGGTTAAGAGCTCACAGTCAAGGGCTGGCTGTCTTGTTTGAATCCTGGTTCCTCTCCTTAGAAGCTGTGTGATGTAGGGCAAGTTACTACTCCTCTCTGGGCTTCCTCTTGCGTCAACCAGTGGTGATAATATTGTTTGTTTAAAAGGTTGCCGTGACGATTTATTGAGTTATTGCATATAAAATGTCTGGAACAGCATTTGGTGCATAGTAAATGCTCACTATATGCTTGTGTTTGCACATTGAAAGATGGCTAGTTCTCCACAAGCTAGGCAGAGTCAGTGTTTACTCGTGTTTGTACCCCTAGCTCCTAGCACCTGTCTGGCTCAGGATAGGTGTTCATTTCATGAGTGAATGAATGAATAAGTAAAACAAACATGAACTCAGAAGCCTGGACAGAGGAAGGCCACCAACCAAAAAAACAACCACAGCACCACACTGGAAAGGTTCTAGGACTCCAGTGGGCTCTGGGGGAGCAAAAGGGGGCAACAAGGAGGAAAGACCCTCCCCTCAGTTCATGCCTACACATATGGTAAATGCCCCAATAAGGCACCCCGCAGTAATGCCACTGGGAAAAGACACAAATTCACTAGGCTGAATGGCACCTGTCCCTAGGCATCCCTGTTCTCAAAGGGTGGCAGTGTGCTCTTTTTTGGGGGGAGAAGAAGGTGAGGAAGGATCTGGGATGGGAAGGAGGCCTTAGGAAGAGATGGCCTCAATCATTTGGTACTTCGAGTTCCTAGTACAGTCAGTTCTGTGTTCTGCTTTCTTTGTTTCTGTGCTTTATGTGACAAAACAGACTGAAGAAAATTGTTTATTGAGCCAGCATTAGGGCAATTGAAGTTTTCAATCTCTACTCTCATACACAGCAGAGTTTTACCATCCCTGTAGCTCCTGTTCCCACCCTGTATTGGTTTGTTCTCTATTGTTAAAAACTCAAAACCACAGACTAGGTAAGTTATGAAGGAAAGAGGTCTACTTTGGCTCTTGCTTCTGCAGGTGCAAGGTTGAAGGGTTACATCTGGTTATGGCCTGTGGGCTGGCAGTCCTGAGATGTCCCTAGGCATCAATGTCAAAAGACGAGGAGTACACGTGTGTCTGTGTGTGTCTCTTCTCTCTCTCTCTCTCTCTCTCTCTCTCTCTCTCTCTCTCTCTCTCTCTCTCTCTTTTTTTCTTCTTCTTCTTCTTCTTCTTCTTCTTCTTCTTCTTCTTCTTCTTCCAAAGTCACAAGATTCCATCAAGGGGGATCCACCCTAATGATTTTATCTAATCCTAATTGGTTCCTAGAGGTTCCACCTCCACACACATAGTCATATTAAGTTTCCACCCTCTTAATGACTCAAAGTGTGAATTAAATTTCAATATGGGAAGCTTCAGAAGACACTCAAACCATATCCAAACCTAACATGAGCACAGCCAAGCTAAGTCACTTCATTCGGATGGTGATCAATGGCTCCAGGCCATTCATTCCCCATGAGATCCCCTGCCCTGCCCCCACCCCCACCCCCCATTGTCTTTCTCTTCCACTGCTCCCAGCAGCTCTAAGTTCATATTCTTTATTTCCCCACCAGCACTGCAGTGATGTCCAGGACTGGATTCCCAACCTGGAAATGTTGACCCTACCTGTGCTCTGTGGGGTGCGACGGCTGGCATCCCAGGCCTCAGGAAGACGGGGCAGCAGAGACGGTGTGTGTAGACGTCATCACCTTCCACAGGCGTTGGTTCACACACTGCATCATTCATTGAAATAATTAAAACTCATCATCTTCTTCCAGAATGAGGATACAGATTTTAATTACAAGAATCAGGAAAAGCCGTGACATTTTAGTTGTAATAGTTTTTTTTCCCTAAAGGACTATTACCTCATTTGATTTGTTAAAGAAAAAAATATTCATGATACTTGTCAAAGATGGTAAGGCAGACTTTATTCAAGGTGGAGGAGGGTAGGACAGTTGCCATGAGTACCACTGCACAGGGTCTTGCAGGCAGGTGTGGGTAGAGATTGGACCCAACTCTGGCAAGAACAAGTGGATGTAGGAAGTCCCCTCTCTCTCCCTTAAGCCACAAAGGAAGTAACCTGATGCTAACCAGTCTGCTTCTTTGTTTCAAGTCAAGATAATTTACAGACCACCTCTTCTGCCATGCCCAGTGAAGCTCCTGTTTTGAGGACTGGGTGCTACATTTTGTGACCTTGACCCACTGTGTTACTGAGTGTTGGGGGCATCCTAGTTGGTTCTCAATGGCCATTCTTAGAACTGAAACCCCTTTTACTGTCCAGCTAATTAGACTCAGTGCCTTGTCTCAGTCCATTTGTGCCACTATCACAAAATAACACAAACCAAGTAATTGGTGTATAATAGAAACATATTCCTCACAGTTCTGGAGGCTAGGAAGCTCAAGGCAGAGGCATCGAGAGCTTCAGCCGCTGGTGAGGGCTTCTTGTGTCTTCCAAGATGGTGCCTTGTTGCTGTACCCTCACATAGTAGAAGGCAGAAGGGCAAGAGGGCCTAGTTATTTTCTTCCAGCCCTTTTTCCGTTCAGGAGCACTCCACCTTCCAAGCTAACTCACTTCCCAAAGGTCCAACTCTTAATGTTGTCTCACTGACAATCAAATTTCCACATATGAATTTGGCAGGGGGCATACTCAGACCACGGCAAGCCTGAAGATGGCCATTTTCTTATGCTCGTGGAATCTGTGGGTCGATGCTAATGTTTGGATGTGGTTTGTCCTCCAAGGGCTCAGGTGTTGGAAGCTTGGTCCCACTGTGGGGTTGTTAAGAGGTGGAGGCAGTGGGGGATCCTTAGGTTACTGTGGGTGTGCGCTCGAAGGGATAAAGGTAGTTCTCATGGGACCCTAGTTAGTTGTCATGAGAGTAAGTTGTCACAGGAATGAGCAGGACCCTGAGTTGCTCTCTGGTTTCCAACGTGATAATGTGATCTCTTCCTCTCACACATGCTCCTATGATGATGCCATCTGCCATTAAGACCTCACAAAAGGCCAGATCAGTAGGGCTTCCTGATCTAGAACTCGTAGGCTTTGAAATGATGAACTGGATAAATCCCTCCTTTCTTTATAAAGCAACCAAGCTTCAGGTATTTTGTTAGTGGAAAATGAATGAATACAGTCAGGAATTGGTGAAGAGCATGTGAGGACACTGGCCTTATTCTACTCAGATGTCCAACTCCTCAGATGGGCTCAACTTGACAGCGGGGAGCTGGAGTGATCTGGGGGCTTCTTTGCTCACATGTGTGGTTGCTGGTGGCACCTGCAGAAGGGTCTTCAGCTGGACCGTTGCCCAGAACGCCTCTGTAAGTCTCCTCCCTGTGACCTGGGCTTCCCGCAGCATGACTGCTAAGGTTTGCAGGTGACTGTCTCAGCCCCCAAAGCAGAGCTGAAGAGCACTTTAAGAGCTACTTCACCATCAGCTCAAGCCAGCCCAACCCAAAGAGAGGGGATGTGGACCCCACCTCTCGTTGGGAGGAGTGTCACATTCACATTGTAAGGAGTCTATGAGATGGAAGACACTGACTGTTGTGAATATTTTTAGAAAATAAAATTCATCATGGCTTCTCATTCCAGGACTTTCCAAAGGCTATTCTTATTGCCCATCCTTCTCCCCATCCATTACCTAGATCCTCCAACATTTTGGAAATACCAATAGTCCTCTCCTTTCTCTCATGTCACTGGCTCGTGGAAAGCAACATAGAAATGTTTCCTACCCAGTGGCTGTGGTCCTAAGTGGCCTGCTTGTGATAGAACAGAGTGAACCAGCTGGTCATGGTAATGCAAACCTGTAATTCAAGTACTTGGGAGACTGAGACAGGAGGATCTCAAGTTTAAGGCCAGCCTTAGCAATTTAGCAAGGCCCTCAGCAATCTAGAGAGATTCTGTTTCAAAACAAAAAATAAAAAGGGATGGAAGGTTAGCTTGGAGGTAGAACACCCCAGAATTCAATCCCTAGTACCACACAAGTACACACACACACACACACACACACACACACACACACACACAGAGTGAACCATCAGGGGAGAATTATTCCCTTGTCACAAGGAAAATAATAAGTACCTCATAGACCAGTTGTGAGAATCAAAAGGAGAATATACTCAAAGCCTGATCCGATGAGGACTTACCTGCACTTCCTTTCTGCCAGGGCAGCTAGATGCAGGCTTGAGCCCAGCACAGAGGGGCTGGTGCTGAGCAGAGTTGACTCCAGGTGAATAAATTAGTATAGACTTGGACTTGATAGCTGAGATGACTTAAGTAACTCTTTTAGGAGCACCTGGAGAGGGACATGCTATTTTCTCAGCTCCTTTATGGCTCTAAACTGCCTCTCTGGTTCTCAGAAAGTCCATTGCACTTACTGGCTTCCCAGGGCCCCCAGAGTCATCCTCATCTTCTGTTCAGCTCCTCATTTCAGACTAGACAGTGTGTTAGCTGAAGTGGAAGCCCACCCTGGGGGGCATCGGGTCGGGATTAGTGTAGAGTAGAATTTTTCAATTCAGAGTCTTGGTTCCCCAAGAGCAGAGGCTTCAAAGCACTCAAGCCTGGGAGGTCACGCTGGACACCACACCAGAGGACAAGAAATGCAGGACTATACACACCCCTGTCTGCCAAGAAAGCAACTTCCTCGTTTTCAGGTGGACCGGCTGCAGGAAGATTATGGCTGTTAGCTGTGTTCCCACAGGGCTCCCTGCCTGGGAAGTATTTGTGGATAATTTATTGCCGGCAGTGCCAAAGACTCTGTTAATATCTCCTCTGCCTTTTCTTTCAGAAAGTAGTAGTGAAGTCGAACTCTCATAATGAAAACAATTCTTCAAAAAGTGGGGAGAGATATTGCTTTGTTGCTTGTGGCAAAAGGGAAGGTTTGCCTACATTCTTTCATTGGGTGAGCTTTTATCCTCTCAGAGCAAGGAAGCTGCACGGAACAGGGTTCCGACTGGATTGTTTGTTGTTACTCTTAGATGAGCAAAGAAGGTGACTTAACTGAAGGTGATGGAGGAGAGGACACCTTAATGCACATGATGTACTTTCACAAATATATCAAAGTCAATCACTAAACTGAATTTGAGAAGCAGGGAGGGGGAGGGAGTGGGAGGGAGTGGGGTGGGAATTGGGGAAGGGTTAAATGAGTGATGTGTGCATATATGCCTTTACCAGCTTGTACCTAACAAATATGTATGACTACAATGCATAAACAAACAAACAAATAAATAAATAAATACCAAAATGACACCTTTCTCTTCTCTTCGACTCGATCTATAATGCAGCCATTCTCATTGTTTTTGGTGATCACAGCATTCCAACACCAAAATGTGTGATGTATGTGAAGGTGCTGAGAAGTGAAAACAATGAAAAACCAGTCAATGAGCTTTGAAACTTAAGCCTTAGCGCGCTACGAGGTACAGACTTGTCTTCATCCCGCTGTCCCCCAGAGCACAGCTGGCTGTCTCAACAGGACCGTGGAGGCCTGGGCCACCTTGTGCTGTTCTCTGGGGCCTCCTTTTCCTGCCGTTCAGCATGCAGAATCCTCTCTTTGGCAGGGCCGTGGCCATGACCATGACCTGCAGCGATGGCACCTCCTCCACAGGGGCTCACCCAGCCCAGCCCCCCTTCTGCCTGACAGCTGGCCCTGCAGGGTGAAGTGAGTTCTCCATGCCAGTTAAGAATCCATTGCACATCTGTGCAGGGATTCCTGCATGCCAGCTATAGCCCTTGGGTAATGTCCACACAAAGCCTTGTTACTTCTTCCACGGTGCTCCAACTATGTCCCACATATATGTCATGCATCTACTTGACTGGACTATGGGGTGCCTGGGCACTTGGTCAGGCACTAACCTGGGTGAGTTTGGTAGGATATTTCTGGATGAGAGTAGTTAGTGTAGTGATTGCCCTCTGCAATGTGGGTGAGCCTCATCAAATCAATTAAAGGCTTGAATAGCACAAAAAAGACTGATTTACCTGTGAGGGAGAATCTGTCCTTCCTCACAGCTTTAAATTAAGATATCAGCTTTACTTATGCCCTTTTTTTCCCCTTCAGTACTGAGGATCTGACTTAGGAGCATTCTACCCTGAGCTATACCACCAACCCTATTTTATTTTTTATTTTGAATTGGGGTCTTATTAAGTCGTAGAGGATCTCCTAAATTGCTGAGACTGGCCTCAAACCTGTGATCCTCCTGTCTCAGTCTCCCAAGTACTGGGATTACAGGTGTGCACCACCACAACTGGCTCAGCCTTTGAACTTGACCTGAAACCTTGACTCTTCTTGGGTCTCAGGCTTTTGGGAAGGAACAGATCCATGGCTCTCCTGGGCCCTGGCTTGCTGACTCATCCTGCAGATCTTGAGACTTTCCCACCTGCCTATTCACACAAACCAATTCCTTATAATAAGTCTCTATTTATATAAAGTCTTCTGTTCATTGTGTGTCTAGTGAGCCCTAGTACAATGATACTTACCGTTATGTTTTTTTTTGTACTGAGCATTGAACCTACCACTGAGCTATACTCACAGTTCTTTTTAATTTTTTCCTTTTGAAATAAGGTCTCAGTAAGTTGCTGAGGTTCTCTCTAAGTTGTTGACGCTGGCCTCCAACCTGTGGTCCTCCTGTGTCAGTCTCCCAAGTCCTGGGGTTACAGGTGTCGGTCACTACTCCTGGCACCATTATGGATTTACGTGTGTGTGTGTGTGGTACTGGGGATTGAATTCAGGGGTGTTCTACCTCTGTGTTACACCCCCAGCCTTATTTTATTTTTTATTTTGAAACAGGGTCTCATTGAGTTGCTGAAGCTGATTTGAACCTGAGATCCTCCTGTCTCAGCCTCCCCAGTACTGGGATTACAAGCATGCAGCACCATGCCTGGCACCACAACGGATCTTAAGTGCTTTTTTCTTGCTGGTTAACCTCATCTGACCATAAACTCCTGCAGGAAAGAAGCCATATTTTGCTTGCCATTGTGTTCTCAATCTCTAGCAAAGATCTCAACGTGTACTAGATATTCAGGTCTAATCCTATAATGGCTCTACTTTATGTGTTGAGAACTACCTTTTTCTTTTGGCAGGGGCAGACACACTTGGGAAGACGCAGTCCCTGCCTAACTCTCGACCCCCCTCACCCCACCCGGCACACAGCGCATGTGCGCGCGCGCACACACACACACACACACACACACACACACACACACGCACTTGTTGAAGGATTTAGCTGGAGATGTACTTAAGCCAATGAGTAAGTGGATGCATTCATGTGTGTCTTCTCATAGTCTTTGGGGCCTCAGCTGGAGGAGGGTGGGCATCTCTTGAGATTGGAGAGTGACATAGGAGATGCTGTTTGTGTGGTGGGGGTGGGATGGGTCAAAGCCTAGGGGATGGATTTATGAGACCAATATGCTAAGCACTGGGAAGAGTGGGAATCCAGGCAGAAAGCTTGGACTCTGAATGCCCCCAGGAGTGATTATATCTGGAGTGTGGAGATTCACATCTCACTTCTAAGGCTGAAGTTCACCCAGGGGCTCCAGGTTTGTCTAATTCTTAGAGAAAGCTGCTTATTGCTGATGCTTTTGCTGTCCAAATATGGGCTCCAGAACTCCAAATTCCTGATGTTTTTCTTTGCTTTGTGGTTTTTGTGTGAGACAGAGTGTCAGCCCAGCATTCCCCAGCACATGAAGGTTGGGCAAAAGGCCCCATTCTAAGTGTGCTCCCAAGAACATGCTTTTTAACAGAGGAAGGAAGTCTTTCTGTATATTTGTTATGGT
>PVLC010001503.1:40071-80071 GCA_004027655.1 Graphiurus murinus | reverse complement strand
AAGATTTCACGAGGAAGAGATAAAATAGATTTTTTACACAAGACTAATTGACCTGAAACAATGATTATAAAGGTCATATACTTCCATTTACTAACTGCTTTCTGTGAACAAGCTGACCTGTGAATTTCTCTGAAGATACAAAATTAAATGTTTTATTGAACTGAATTAAAGATGACTCCATAATCAGGGAAGAGAGTTTCATGAGGGTTTTTTTTTTTAATTACACGTGATTTGCCAACATGTGGTATCTTCTCTCAAATTTTTTTCAGAGGCAATGGATTTTATTGAGGCAGGAACAAATTTAACAAAATTGTTATCCATGTCTCTTGGAGAAAACCCAACCTTCATTGCTAGTTTGTTTGGAAGTGGAGAAATAATTCTCCATCATGAAATACATATTAGAAATAAATAAATAAAATCACATTGACTTTCCTCTCCTAAATAGTCTTCAAATATAAATAAATAAGGATGAAACGGTATATCATTAAGTACCTTCAACATTGTCAATACAATTTTTATTAAATTTCAATAAAATCCAATGAAATGGAAGTTCTGTACTAGCTGATTCTTTTGATGTGATAAAAGCAAACTCTGTACTCACTTAAATCTCTTTTCTCAAGAAAGACCAAGCATCTAGGCTATTCATAACACCCCTGGGAGGCTGTGGCAGGAAGAGGCTGGGAAATGAGTGGTGAAAGGAATGTGTGATCTTTTAAAACAGGAGTGAGTTAACATTTTTCTAATGGGTTAGCTCAGAGGCAAGAGGATGATTCATTCACATCCCAGGCTGGTCCTGAGACTCCAGAGTTACAAAGTGGCCAGAATGGTCCTCAGAGCTTAAACTCAGCATCATTGATTGAGTGACAGCTAGGTAGGCTCCAGACTTGGGAGATGAAGAGTGTGAATTAATTTACTCTCAGATGCTCTGTCTTTTTGGAAGATAACACAAAAACAGTTACAGAACAATGTGATTAGAGCTGAAAAAATCCAGGGTGCCATGAGCACCCAGAGTACAATGTGTCTAATGGAGGTATGCCTTCAGGACCCACCATGTGCCCCAAATGTCTCCACGTTATCACCCTAGGTATGTGATCACTCAGCATAGTGGTCCCCCAAAGGTGGTTCTCACACCTCCAGGAGTTCCTGAGACCTGTGCAGGGGATCAATCAACTAGGTCAAAACAACTTTCTTAATGATATGAAGAAAATTATTTGCCTTTTTTCATTGTGCTGACATTTGCACCAATGGTGTAAAAGCCATGAGGGTAAACTGCTGGAGCCTTCACACAAGCCAAGGCAGAGATTTGGAGCCATGTTGTCAGTGCGCTTCACCACAGCACTCCTGAGGTACAAATTAATTTGATGAAACCTCTCCTCTTGAGCACAGTCTATTTAAATGTTCTGTGTGATGGAATGGAAAGAAAGCCTAAAGCACTTTGGCTGTGTACCCATGTACACTGGTTGCTTTAAGGAAAATGGCAATTGTTGGAATCGTGCATGAAACTAGCCACTTTTTTGTGAAATACTATTTTTACTTGAAAGAACAATTGCTATAATTGTTTAGACTTGGGTACTTGGCAAACTTTCTCTTGAAAATTAACAAAAAGTAAGCCTGCCTATCAGTACAAAGAAAATTGGCAATATTTGTTGCCAATGATAAAATTTGAGCTTTCAAGCAAACATTAGATTTTTGGAAAACTTAAATCCATCACGATGGGCTTGGCAACTTCTCAGTGCTTAAAAGCTTTTGTAGAGGATTGGTTGACTATAAATGAATTATACCAACATTTGGAAGATCTGCCTGACTCAGTGAACCAAACATTTTCCAAACAATCAACTCATGGTGTAACTAAATCATACATAAATAAAAGATCCATTCTGAGGTTTAAAACAGATAGATGGATTTGTCATGTCACAGTTCGTTTATATAGTTTCAGATTTCACAATGCAGCTGACCTTCAAGAACTACTTGTTGAGTTTTGGTGTAGTAAGAAAGAATATCCACAATTATCTAAAATGCTATTAAAATACTCCTTCCTCCTTTTTGCAACTTCATCTCAGTGTAAAGATTGATTTTCTTCATATACTTCAACCAAAACAAACATATCAAAATAGATTGAATGCATAAGAAAATATGGGAATCCATCTATCTTCCATTAAGCCAAACACTAAAAAGATTTAGAAATGTAAATCAATGCCAGTTTTTATTAAATTTTTTGTTTGGTTTTAGAAGAGTTCCTTTTCATTAAAAATAGTATTTTTTGTTAACATGTTCCTATTGTTCTTTTAAAATTAATAAATACTTAAAAGTTATCAGTTTCTACTTCTAAATGTGGTAAACATCGGGGATCTCATAATCAAGAGCTCTTTGGAGGTCCTCAATAATTTTTCGGATGTAGTGGGGCTCTGGGGGCCCACCTGACAACTATCATGTTCACTTACGAGGCCCTTCACAGTATTACCTGATTTATTCTCCCAACATTATTCCTGATATTTCCCTTCTCATCATCTCCCTCTTCTTCCACCTCCATCCTCATGTCCAGAAATGTCTGGTGACTTTCAGGTCCCCTTTCCAAATAAGTTATATTCCTTATTTCCACCATTTTCTTGAATGCTTTCTCTGCTATGCTTAGGCATAAAGCTTCTACTCTCAAAATCAAATTCAGTAAAATTTCTCCTCGTTGCCCTAGAAAGTTAGTTTTATTCTCCTTGGGGCCCCAGGTGCGTTGGGTAGAGCTGATGATCTTGAGAAATCATTTTGTGTTAGATTGTTTTCATATCTTTCTCTATATGTTGCAGAATCCTTTAGGCAAGGAAAATATTCACCCTTTAAGCCTTAAAAACCAGTGACCTGGTTCTTAGCACACTGCTGGAGCTCAACAAATTTAAAAAAAAAGGAATAGAAATTTCATTTCAATCTCCACTCTTCATGACTCTGGGTCAGGAGGGATCATTGGGATAAGGGATGTGTTAGACAAAATGGCAGCATACACTTAAACCCTCTGCTGCCCAGCACAGAGATGAACCTTCTCCCTTTCCTCATGTCCTTCCAGGCATGTCTTACTTTAGCATAAGCCAACGATGCTCACATACAAATGTAATCAGGTGCCCCTCTCCAGAGGAAACCACCCAGAGACCCATCCCACTACTGTAACCACAGGTGACATCGAGATCAGATTGTTCCCGCAGTGCAGGATCTTTGGGATGCATCATCGATATTCTGCCCCTGTGGGACTAGGTGATGAAGTTAATCACCAGCCCAACCATCTCTAAGGTACAATAATTGGAGGATGGGGAGTGGGACAAGGAAAAAAGACATGAACTGTTCTTAAGGTGTAATTCCAATTTTTAAAAGGAAAAATGATTGTGGTGGGGGGTGCTGGAATTATTGTCTTCTTAGCAGCAAAGAAAATGCAGAAAGAGGCACTTTCCTTGTTTCTGCAGCTAATCTTTTGGAAACAGTGTTTGTGAGTCTTCTCTCCCATTATCCATGCTGCTTTCCCTGCTTTTGACTGGCATCTTGGCTGCTGTCTAGCAAATCCTATTTCTAAGCCCTTTCTAGTTCTTTATAAACTAATGCAAGTGGTTTCATTCTGCCAGTTCCTTCAACCACTGAGGATGAATTCAGATTATAATTTTTACCTACCATTTGGGTGGCAATTCCACTAGAGTCTGCTCAAGTGAATTTGCTAAAGAAATGAGCACACAAAAATATTTTGTGTGTGGGTAGCAAGAGTTAAATGACAGCATAATGTTCTTTGTTAGTAAATGACCCTCTAGGTTCTAAAATGGAAAAGGGATTCAAGAGTCTATTGAAGAACACTGCCCATGCATGGATGGAGAAGCCTGACCTATGCTAGGAGCATGTGTCAGAACACGTGCAGTTTCTAGACTAATCTATCACCTCTTGTGAAGGGAGTATGGTAAGAAGCCTCAAGAAGTGAGTAAAAGGATCATGCTTCTTTCAATAAAGAATTCATTTAACCATAATAATCATCAGTTAGTTCTATAGTCTGTCAGCCCCAAGAAGTGGTTCTTATCTCAGAGAATTAAAAAAAATAAATAAAAAGCAAAATGGTATGTGGGGGGAGGGCTAGAAAAAGAGATTGTATCTCTCAACTGATTTTAAAAGAGCAAAATGTGATTTCAAGAAAAAGAATTATTTGGGATGTTAGAACGTCACCTTCTGCTCTTCAAGGAATTTCATGCTGACCAGCTAACACATCCAAAGGCACATGTGAGCACAGCTGAGAGGCACATTATTTTCAAAAGGAAAAACACTTCTGACTCAGCATCTGGCAAATTTTTGGAAAGAGAAAACTCAGAGTCAGGGGAAAAAAGTTTGACTGTGAAACATATAATAAGATATAGGATGATTTTTTACTAAAGTTAGAATCTCATTTTCAAGTGACAACTAATTTATTCACACACAAGGGAAGAACAAAGTGTTTTAATGCTGAGAAGAGTCACTTTTCTATGGAGAAATGGACTTTGCAGTAATTTCAACTTGGATCCACAAAATCTAAGATTAAACTCTTCTGAGGACAAAGCATAGTCATATGAGTTTTATCTCATGACAAAAGAATGGCTTTTCATGAGAGAGCCATTTGTGCCATAGATGTGTCCAGTCTTCCCAATGGCATGGCAGGCAACGTGTAAGCTGGAAAACTCCAACCAAGACCAGGTTTGCAAATGGAACTGGATTCCCTCTGGAGTGGTGGTAGCTAGATTTATACAAAGTGGCTGTAAAAACTCAAGTCTTTCTCCAACATGTGCAGGCATGTATACACACACACACACACACACACACACACACACACACACACCACACCCCTGGGAAGTGCCCCTATAGTTTGATTGCAAATGCTTTGTTCTTGGGGATGGTATCGCCATCAACACAATTTTAGTTCACAGCGTCTGCTCTTAGTTGAGATTTCAACTTATGATCTACTGTGTTTCTAGACTCTTTTAGATTGTTGGATTTAAAGAATTAAAATCTACAATGTTCAGCTAAACTAGGAAAGTTTCTCCTTTTTCAGTGACTAGGGCATGGTGAGTGTGAACACATGACCTCATTCTGAAATGACGCTCAGGCTCCAGGGCAGCATCAGTGATCCTTTTAAGCTAACATGTAGAGACTATCTACTATGTAGTAAACACCACACCCCATGCTTCACAGGTATTGTCTTATTTCTTTCTCTCTATAACTCTATGCTAAATAAGAAAACCCAGGCTTAGAGATGCTAAGGTGATTGTTCCACGTCCCCTGGGTACAAATAAGTATGGGAGTCAAAGTTCATGCACATTTCTTCCCTTTGGGTACACAAATGAGAGCAGCCTCTGTATTTTTCTATGATATATCAGCTTTTTAGTGTTTTCACATAAACTCTCACTTTGTTTACATGCTCCTTGTGGTAGTTTCTTTCTAGAGGTTAAATGCTATGCCTAGTTTGCTCTCAATTGGTAATGTCTTATATAGCTAAAGTTGAAGTAATCTTGAATTAATGGCAGAACTGATAGTTCAGATTCCATCTCATTACATCAGAATTAACTCTGAGAAGGAACAGCTGCCTTTACTACCAGATGTTGGTAATAAAACACCTTTGCTGCCACCACCACCATCCGCCACCACAGGCTGAGCATCATCGGCATGCCAGGACCCACGGTTGTGTTTACCTATGTGAATGCTAACCTTCACAATGAAATAACAAAGTACGAATCATTATTTTCACCTTACAGTTAAAATTAAGTTCAGACAGGTTATGAAAGAAGATCTGAGTTCTAGACCTTCTCAAAGAACTTAAGTTCATTCTTACCACTAGTAGGTGGACCTCCAGAAACTACGTTAAAAATAATTTTAAAAATGAAAATCAGTGTCTGATCTATAATTGGCACCTGTGCAGCAACTCAGATTAGTCTGACTTGGAAAGATTCACGTGAAGTCCCCCACACAACAGCAAGCTATTGTGTTAGAGACCTAAACTGTGCCAGCACAAAATCTCTCTTACCTGTTATTTTGTCATTCTCTAATCATGATTTTATGTTGGCATTGATCAAAAAAGTCTGTTAAATGAAGACAATCTTTGTTTGCAAGGTCAAACCTTCCATAGAATCCCGGGACCTTGGGGTTGGTGACACATTGCAGGTCATTTTGGCTATCAGTCACCTTTTCTTCTCCTATCAGATGACTTAGTTCTCTTCTCTATGTTATTTATGAGGGAGAACTGAGACAATTTGTAATAAAAGCATACACATAATGAGATCAAATTTTTGGTGTTGTTAGAAAATTCAGAAAGTTGTCATGTTAGTGTTTGACACATGGAGAACGAACCAGTGTGCATGTGACCAGTCACCTCCTGCCTGAATACCAAGTGTCAAATCAGGTAAGGCAACTGCAAACCGCGAAAAGCCATCCCAAGTGACAGTGTCAAAGATTTTATATTCCTATAATTTTATATGTACAGAAAAATTGTTAGAATAGCTCAGATAATTATTGTTGGCTCTTTACCCAGATTTAGCAGTTTTTAATATTTTCCTCTGCTTGCTTCATCCTACATTCTTTTTTTCCTGAACTACTGGAGAGCACTTCATTAGCATCTGGTCCCTTTTTCCAAAAATACTTTAGAGTTTATTTCCTAAATACAAGGGGTTTCAGGGTAATGAAATCACCAATCAAAATACAAAGTTAACATTAAAACCATGAGAATAAATTTTAAAATGATAACTATATAGAAAAATACTTTGCCTTAATTCCTTCCAAGAGAGGAATTTCTGGCCTGTTCTGCTTCCTGTGCTACTGCTAGACCTTGCCACAGTGCCTGGCATACAGTGGGTGCTCAAAGAATACCTGTCAATTTCATAGTGTGATGTTGTCATACTATATTGACCACATTTGTAAGCAAAGTATTTCTAGAATAAAGCAAAGGCAACACAGTGCATTTGGTCATTTCTTTATTACCTGTAACTTAATTTGTGTGGGACAAAAAGAAGAAAAAGCTTCAGATGCGAAGGACTTTCAGGAAATTATCTTTTAAAGATGAGATAAAACAGATTACAGCCTAAGCCACTGCGACTTTCTTGGCCCCCTCAGGGCTGCCACGTGGCCTGTGCCCTCTTCACAGGTAGCGGTTTCTGATGTACTCTCGGTACATGGACGTGTCTTCTCTTCCAAGGGGCTGCATGATACCTTGACTGGCCTGGATGTGGGCTTGGAAGATCTCTGTAGACTTTCTGTCTACCCTTGGGGGTTGAACTTCATAGATGTTGTCTTGCGAGAAAGCTGAGATAGGGGTTCTAAAAAAGATGAAAGAAGAGAGAGCTGCATTAATAAAAGCAAAGTGAAGGGCCCCAAAGCATTAGAGAAGTACTGACCTTGAATGAATGGGCTTACTCTTAATGAATTGGGAGGGATAGCTTCTGCAGTTCCCTGGTGGCTGCCTTGCCCCTCTGTGTGTGGAGAGGGGTCAGCTCTTTCTTGGGATGCCTTTCCTGATGCACAGGCAGGGCAGGCCCCTCTCTCTTCCCAGCCCCATGTACCCATATGACTGCCACATGACTGAGAACAACTGTAGTGGGGGCTGTACTTACATTTGCTCTTTGTCCTTGGCACCTGGTAGGTACTCAGTGGGTTTTTAAAGGAAGTCTAAGCAGGAATCAATCAAGTCAGGGATACTAATAACTCCTGCCTCCCACGGTAGTTGAGAGGAATAAGTGAGCTTGCATCAGTAAAGCGTTCACTTAGCATAATGCCTGGTGCATTTCAAGTGCTCAGTAAATATGAACTACTGTTAACAATTCCAAGTACATAATTTCTTATCCACAATTCTTTTTTTTTTTTGTACTGGAGGTTGAACCCAGCGACCTATGAGTTACAACCCCAGACCTATTTTATTTTTTTGAAACAGGGTCTCTTTCCTTGGTGGTTATGGATTTTGCTGACACAAAGGACATCTTCTATCTGATGTTGGGCAGATCCTAGGACTTTGTATCTTCCTGTATTAAATCATGTGAGCAACTGTCAACTTCATGGGCAAAAAACTGGCCAGAAATTTTGGGACACCTAGGGATATAGTAGATCATTTTTATTTTTATTTTTGTCTCCTAAAAGTACCTTGCTTTATCAAGAATATTCAAATAAAATATTTTAAAGAAAGAAAGAAAAAGAAAAAGAAATGGTCTCACTAAGTTGCTGAGGTTGGCCTTGAACCTCTGATCCTCCTGTTTCAGCCTCCCAAGTACTGGGATTATAGGTGTGCGCCACCATGCCTGGCTTCATCTGCAATTCTGAATCCTAAAAGTCTCAACAACCAAAAGTTAATTTGCCCCAAAATCTGACCCAAAGTGAAACTCATTGGTGTTAGTTACATCCCAACCTGAACTAACAATACTTCTACTTCATATGAATCCTGGTGTGCTATATATTGGACATGGTCTCAGGTCTGATTGGGGAAATACGAGGTGCATGTATCATCCTGCTAACACCCAATTCTTAATTCTGTAACTCATCTGACCACAGGATTTTGGGTGAAGAACTGTGTATCTACAATATGCAGCTTCCTTCCTTTCTGGGGTAACTTGAAAAGCACCCACTAATGTCTCTGTTGAAAAATATTCCTCTGTTCCCACCCACCCAGTTTACCATAGTGCATGAACTTTCCATCCATCCCTTGGGAAGGCACTGTCTCTAAAAAGGCCTTGTCAAAATGCAGCTTGGTGTCTGGCACACCCTCAACTTACCACAACTGGAGCTCTGTTAATAATTACATCCTGAGCTGGGGGACGGCCCTCAAGAAATGAGTTAATTAACAAGTCAAGAGTGACGCAGAGTGTGTGCGTGTGTGTGTGTGTGTGGTGTACGTCTTCTGACATGCATGCCCAGAAAAGTGAAAAAGAGGTCATGATGGGGAACAATGGTAATCTAAAAAGACATCGTGAGGGGCTGAGGGCACAAAGACAACACACTCCACCACTTGGCCTGTGAGTGGCCCTGTTGGGGGCGGGGGTTCTCCACATCAGGACACCCAAGATAACACAGAGGGGGAAACAACCTGGAGAATCTTCAGCGGGGCCAGGACCTCAGCCTTGCTCATGTGTTTCTCATCAGAGGAGGCAGGAAGGCACCTGGATGCTCAGCTGGGACCTCTGGAGCTAAGGGAGATTCCCTACAGTCAGAGCAGAACTGGAGCGCAAAGCCAGTTAACTTGGCATGTTAATATTTTACTGGACACTAGGAGGTGCACTGGCACACAAAAGAAGACAGAAATTATCCAGTGACACCAACCTGCTCCCAAAGGGCTCTATCTTCATAGAGTGTACCACAATTAAATGTGGGGTTTTCTTACTTGCCCAGAAAGCCATCAAGGTAAGCTCACTGTACTTTGTTTGCCTTTATCTACAACACCAATACTGTCCTGTCTTGGGATGGCTGGAGACCATGTTAATTCACAATAAAATAAAACACAACTGGAAGTGAAAGAGTCTTTCTGGAAGCCAACCTCAATTGCTTTCACCTCAGGATAATATATTTCAGCTCAGATTTGGTATATAGTTCATGAAACACATATACTTGCAGAGAGAAACACCAAGTGACATGTGTATCACTCCGAACCTCTATGATGTATAATTACAATGTGCCAATGAAAATATATTTTCAAAAAGCACTCTAATAATTTCACATAATCTTAGAATACGTCCTTATTTAAACAAAAAAAATCCTTATTTACGGGTAAAGTGAGTTAAGTTCAAAAAATAAAAATAAATAAAGATCAAGGTGAAAGAAACCTGAGACATCTGAACTTCAAGGTATGTCAGTCTGGCAGGGATTTTCTTCAAAATGCAGAGAAATAGTTATTCTAGCATCTGTGGCTAATATATCATAATGGTGAGTGGTTGGGATAATTAATACACAAACTCTCCTCAATTTTCTCTTAAAAAAATACAGCCATTTATATAATTCAAGGTGAGATGCTAGTTCTTTAATCAAAGCAGCAGCAGCAACTCATGAACCACATATCCATCCAGCACCTGCCCCTTCAAAGCTCTTTTACATACATCACTTTAGTTAATTTTCATGTCCACTTTGGAGGCAGGAAGCACAGGGATTATACCTTCCACTTTACAGATGAGATGCTTAAAGTCTCTTTGTAAAATGGGACTAATGGTTTCCATTCTGTCTTTGAAGCCAGACCTCTCACAGAACACCATGCACATTAATCAAGATGCTTCTGGCAGGAATCCTACCAGACATCCGGTGGATGTTCAAAGATGTCTTCTGGGAAGGAAAGAAAGGTAGAATGCTAAATTGCTAGGTTGTTACTTGACTGTTCATGGCTACTGTTCCAAAGGCCTCAGTTGACTACACATCTGGGCAGGCAGGGGAAGATGGAAGGATCAGAGCCCAGTAACCCAAGGCTGTGGGGTCAGGACAAGCACCAGTGGGACCTGCCCCAGCCACTTCCACCGGGGACAGAGACGCTAGGTTTCTTATCAGTAAATCCATCATGAGTCCTCATCCTGCTTCTTGTAAACTGCTTCACTGCCCCATGGAGTAATGGGAAATGATGATTACAAACACTGTAAATAAATTCCAAACAATAGTCTTATATGGTTCCAGACTGAATGGCAGGTAAGTTTAGTGTTGCAACACTGCCTCATTATGGTTTCAAAACAATGTCTACAGAAAGTCAGAAAGTACACCAACTATTACTCTGGTTCCTTTTATTCTTCTAAATACAAGTCTACACTAAACAATAAAATTGTAATTTAAAATGCTTTCTACTGGATTTGGGGCCATAAGGAAGCGTAAGACATTCCCAATATTGTTGGATAATCAGAAAAAGCAGCAGGAAGAAATGGATCCACAAAGAACCTTTGTTTCACCAGGAAGCCAGTCACAAACAAGCTCTCATACTCTTATTTTATTTTTTTTTTTTTGTATTGGGGATTCACCCCAGGGCCATTCTACCTCCCAGCCACACCCTCACAGCTCTTCTTATTTTTTATTTTGAAACAGGGTCTTGCTAAGTTGCTGAGGATCTCGCTAAACTGCTTAGGCTGGTCTTGAACCTGCGATCCTCCTGTCTCAGTCTCTCAAGTACTGGGATTGCAGTACTTGAAAAAGCCTAGCTTTTTTATGCTCGTAAAACAGTGGTTCTCAAAGTGTGGTCCCCAGACCAGCAACATTAGCCTCACCTGGGAATTTGCCAGAAGTATAAATTCTCAACTCCCATTCCAGACCTACAGAATCCAAATGGCTGAGGGTGAGGCCCAGCAACAATGTTTTAACCCATCTTCCAGGTGATTCTGACACTTGCTAAATCTCGAGAGCCTCTGGCCTGAAAATACCACTGCTGCTCTGGTTGTGTGGGTGAGGTATGTAACATGCTAAATAAGATCTGACTTGCAGACAATGCAGAAACACTGAATGTTTTTAACCATGAATTTTCTTTTTAAGTTATATAAACCCCATTGAGAAGGCATAATTTAACATCTATTATAAAGATATGAGCAGCGATATTATATTTAGTATGCACTTCCTAATGAGGAGTCACTTTTGCTTTCCTTGTTGATTTATGCGTTTCTAAGGTTGGAAAGAACACAACACCCAAGACCCGCACAAAGGCCACTGCCTCGTCTCAGGGCCCTGGAAAGAGATGGAAGTCAACCCAGTAATGCTTTCAACGCTGCATGGAACCGTCTTCTTATTAGCTTAGATGGCATCTGTTTCTGGATGAGAAGACCAGCATTTATTCACTAAATGATGTGGAAATTGTGAGACTACTTTCTTTTATTCATTCTAGTAGAGAGAGCTGGCTTGTTATTAAACTTGCATAGTAATAAATAAATAAATAAATAAATAAATGTTTTACATTTCTCTCCTGGCTATAAACAGTGGGGATGTATTTTAAGCCTCTTTTCATAGTCCCCAAAGGGATAAGACCTATTTATTGTCCCTCATTCAAATGCCAGTAGTATTTTTGGAGATTAAATATTATAATTACAATACTGCAGGCTCATTTCTTTTTATCAACAAAGCTGAGTTCCATCTTCAAGGAGAGCTCTGTATTTCCCCTCAAGGAACGTTCCAGTCTTATTTAGAGTAATATATTTGCCAGTTCATTTGTGGGCTGCTGAACACGTTTTGCTCAGTGCCTCTAACACTGAGCGCTGATGACACTTAAGTCTTAACCGCATTTCCCATTCACAGAGGAGAAGCATTTGAAGCAGAAATTCATTAGACACACCAGATGTTTTTAAAGGCAATCCTTACTGGTGCCCTTTTATGCTCTTTCTTAAATGCAGTATTATTCACATGGCTGATTATAATATGACCATTTCTGATAATAACTGTATCATATATTTGGCTACAGAACTAATGTTTGAGTCCGTTTTTAGTTCAGTTCCACTTGAGATTTTCTTCTGACTTGCACCTGTTGATTAACCAATAACAATAGTTTCAGAAGAACATATTTCCTTGCTCAGGTTGAAACACTTGGAATTTGGTAATGTCATGATTTATATACTTTGTGACTGAAATAGTAGACAATAGTTGTATAACTTCATATATGTGATATTTTCCTGTGTTGAAAATCTCATGCCTTTTCTATGACTAGCATTTTGGCATACATCAAACCCCACTTAGCATTTCTAGAAAATTTAGTAATAGTTCTAGTCGCAGAATATATTTCCCTTCCTGGTGATCCTTTCGGTGGCTACAGAAACTCCAAGTTTTTCTCTCAAGGTTGTTATATTTATATCACCAAATGATTCTTTGTTGATCATGACTGAGTCACAGAACCAGAGTAACACAGCTGAGAAGGACCTTACAAAAGATCTTCATCTTGACAACTAATTCACTTGCAGATGGTGGTCATCAGTAGGTGATTTCTCTCATTATTTCCTCTATTTTCTGGTAGAAAACTATAATTAAAGGAAAGCTATAATTTATTCCACTAAAACACTCTGGTTCTAATGGTGCAAAACCTCAGCAAATGCATTAATGGCATTATTTTGCTTTCTGCTAGTTTTATAATTTCTATTAGGAAATATTAGCACCTAACTGGTGGTAGTATGGCTATGATATACATTGCCATAAAATGATTCTTTCTAACTTTTCATTTTGCTCAGTTTGTGGATCCCATTCTATTTTTTTGTTGTTAATGTCCATTGCTTCTCTTTAGTCCTCTCAATAGATTGCTTGTATCTTTCCAACAAGGCACTCACACATGAAGCCTAGTCTTGAATCTATTCTTTTTTTTTGTGTGTGGTACTGGGGATTGAACTCAGGGGCATTCTACCTCCGAGCTATACCCCCAGCCCTATTTTTTATTCTTTATTTTGAAACCGGGTCTCACTAAGTTGCGGAAGGCCTCACTAGGTAGCTGAGGCTGGCCACAAACCTGGATCCTCCGGTCTCAGCCTCCCAAATGCTGGGATTATAAGCGTGCGCCACCACGCCCGGCTTGTCTTGAATCTATTCTATCAAGATGGCATAGTGTGAATGTGTTTGCTTTATGTTAAAAAAAATCAAGGTATTGCTGAATATTACCCATATTCTGTAGGCTGGTATATAGACACAAATCTGGAATATAGCTCTCAAACTACGCTTGTCCAATGTGGTGTCCATTAGCCATGTGTGGCTGTTCAAATTAATAAAATTAAGTATATTTAAAAATACTTCTTCAGTTCCACATGTTAAGTGCTTGATAGTCAAATGCTGTCATTAGCTATGATATTGAACAGTGAAGACATGGACAATTCCATCATAATAGAAAGTTTTATTGGATAACATTGTTCTAGAATGTCTTTCCTATTATTTTTTCAGAACTTATGGGTACCTTTATCTTTCTAAGCCCATTATCCATATATATATATATATATATATATATATATATATATATATATATACACATATATATTATATAACTTTTATTACTATTTAGTCATTCAATTATGTGTTTATAAGCATCTCATCTTTTATCTGGTTAGCAGTAATATATATAGTTCATATGATTCAAAGAATCACATGCTTGATTCTTTTGCTTTATCTTTCTAAAGTAACCATATTTTTGAAAAAAATTATTATAAACTTAGGACTTTAAACATACTTGATGAATATTATACTAAAATTGTTCTTTTTATTGAAGTTTAAATTGTCCTGTCTTTGTCCAGTGAGAGCCTCTCAAGTTCACACCTTAGTCCTGATATGACTCTGATATGACCCTTGAAATAATCTTGATAGCTTTCTTGCTATCTGGATTGGCAAGAAGTTCCAGTTTTATTTTCTGCATTCCCAACACAGATCTGGGACCAGCTATGTCTCCCAGAAGCTCTCTGTCTGATTAGTGGGGAACTGGTATTTTAAGAACACAATACAGGTACCAGAAATTCTCATTGTTATTGAGCCATTGTATGTGTGCATGCATGTGTAGGAGTGAGATTGTTCATTTCATGACAAGGAGAATCTTGTTTCTCAAGAACAAAGAGGATGACAGAATTAAATTAGCCCCCTTTTTTGCAGTATCGGGGACTGAACTCTGAAATTGCACATGATAAGCAAGTATTTTACCAATGAGCTACATCCCAGTCCTAAAACAGTCTGTTTATTTATTTGCTTTATCCCATATTAAACATAAAACAGATTCAGAATAACAATACTACCACTGTAAATACGATTCCTGGAAACAAAGTTTATGTTCACATATGTTCTTACTGCTTTCCTAATTTTTCACAGTTGTATTATTTTATACATTGTTTTAGCATTTAGCCATAGCATATTATCCTCTCTCCCTTTTAATCCTCATTTCAGTTCTATAAGTAATTACAATTTCCTATTCATGCTGAACTTACTGTCTGTGTTAGCTTTCTGTCACTGTGGCAAAATACCTGAGCTTATAGGGAGGAAATATTTTGGTTCACAGTTTTGGGGGTTTCAGTCCATGGTCAATTGGCCTATTGTCTTTGAGGCTGTGGTCAGGAAGTACATCATGGTGGGGAATACATGGTAGAGGCAGCTGCTTACCTCATGGCAGCCAGGAAACAGAGAAGAGGAGGGGCCAGAGTCCTAACATCCCTTTCAAGGGCATAACTCAACTTCCTTGCTGTAGGCCCTATCTCCTGACGGTTCCATCATCCCCCAATAGTGTCATGAGCTGGGAACCTCTGGGGGTAATTTATCCAAACCATAGTAATTTTGAATGTCTAAAGCTTATTCTCCACTAGATTCCTCAAGGAGGGCTCATGGGAACAATATTCCCTAAGCTCTTACTTATTGATAATAAAACTGCCTCTGTTTTTATTCTTAAAAGCTTTGAAAATAATATCTTTGACCCACATTTTATTTCCTTGAGATTCTGAAACATATTACTCTACTCCCTTTTTTTTTTTCCTGGTCTAAAGTGCTATATTGAAAAAGCCTCATGATAATCTAATTTTCTTTTCTTTAAAAGTCACTTGCTGGGCTGGGGATAGAGCTTGAGTGGTAGAGTGCTTGTCTTGAATGTACGAAGCTCTGGGTTCAATTTCCACAACCCAAAAAGAAAAAGGGGGGGAAAAAAAAAGAAAACAAAACAAAGGTACTTCCTCTTTTTGTCTGGATCTGTAAAGGATTTTATCCTTAAAAGTACAGGTAAATTTACTACATTCTGGTGTAAGTCATTCTAGGCCAATATTCTCAGGTATGTGGTATGCTCTTTCAATATGTAAGTAGTTTTTTTTTTTTTATTCCAGAAAAGTTTTTTTTTCATTACTGTTTTTAATATTTTTTCTGTTCCTTTGCTTTTTCAAGACTCCCATTATCCACATTAAATCTTTGCCTATTGTTAGTACTTGACACTTTCTCCTAAATCCTCTTTATGTCTTTCTTCATTTCTCTTTGAATTTTAAAGTTCTGTATTTTAGCTCATTGTGAAGTAGTATATTGTGCTTTTGACTTCTTTTACTGATTTGTCTTTCTGGCATGCTTTTGTCTGTAGGGATGTTATTTTGCTCCATGTTCTGTTGTTCTTCTGATAACTTTATATGGGATTGGCCCTTGGTAGTCTTTTGTTACTCATTTTGCAAAATTAGTTTTCATGAGCCTTTAGAAAGGGGTGTTCTAAAAGCTTTCCTAACTTTAAAGAACTCCCCCTTTGCTTGTTTTAGCGAAGTGTTCAGAACTACAGCAGCTTGTTCCCTAAAACTTATACTGTGTTCTATCTCCCTACTTTTATCTGGACTTTCACTGTTCCTTACCAATGGTAGGAATTTCTCCTCAGATGTGTCCCCAGTTAAGAATTGATGCAGTGCAGATGGCCTTAGACCACTTTCAGAACTAAGAAGCCCGGCACGTCCCTGGTATGGAAGCAGGTGCAAGCCCTCTCAGCATCAGGGGCTGACCTCAGAGTTCACTGCTGTGAATTCTAGTGAGCACCTGAGAGCTATTCTGGGTCCTCCTGTTACAGGCCAGTCCGATGTCCTACCGTTCCCGCCTCGATTTTTCCTCTTGCACAAACACTGATATTATGCAGGTCTATGGCGGTTGGCGTTTACCTCAACCACCTGCCTATATTTTGAGATTTGTGGGGCCCCTCTTCATGTAGTTTTCAGGTACATGTTGTCTATATGTATTGGGTTTTATCATCTAGTTCTCTCTGTTTCTATGTGAAGATTCAGAGAGATTTGAAGAACTGTGCTATTATATTCTTCCCAGAACCCACCAGACTTATCTATTTTTAAAAGTATATTTTTCACCCACCCCTCCGCTGACTCCTAGGTCTGATGTGCTGTTGCCTGCGCAGTCCTATCTCCCTGGCTTCGAGGAGGCATTGCCACGCCACCTCTCCTTCTCCAGGGTGGCTCTCACAGCTGATCCTGACAGCTTGACTTCCCCAGCGGGTCCTCCTCTCCTCAGAGACAGCTGCTCAGTGCAGATCTCCAGATGTGGCAATTCTACTTCCCTCCTCAAGAGTTTGTATTTTCCTTTGCCACCACTGTATCTTGCAGTAGAAAGGTGGTCTTTCTGCTGATAGGTCAGCAGGTTACATGAAGCCTTGTGTGGATCCGACGAAGAAAGTCACTCATGTCCAGAGATCTTGGACTTTTAAGTTCTACTATATCAAGAAGAGCAGACATAGATAACTGGGTGGCTAGAGGGACAGATCGTGTAAGAGAATGTAGATTAGATTACTCCAACAGTCACTTGAATTCCTCTTCTAGTGTGCAGAGGCTGGAAAGCAAAAAGCACTACCCAGATTCCCTTGCAAATTGGGCTGGGAATGTGACTTTGATTCTATCTACCACTGTGCTCACAAAAGGCTTTGATTTGGAGTTGAGTCATGCAGAAAGAGGCAGGATGAAGGTAACCATTTTGCAGGCTGTGGCAAAGGTGATGTGTTCTTGAGTTGGCCAGGACAGCGGCACCTTTTTGAATATAGCTGAGGTGGCTGGTTTTGGAGCCAGCAACTGCTGTGAGTGCTTCCTGATCAAGGCAGATGTGGCAGCCACTCTGATGGCTTGCCATATAGTTTTGGGAATCATTCCTGGAAGCTGGTCTACAGTCTGTTTCTTTAGTCCTCCAGTGATTCTGAAAGCCTCCTTAAATCCTAGGATAAATCACTTTCTGTTTACCTAGAGTAGATTATACTTTTTGCAACTGACCCCTGACCAGCACAGCCAGCCAATGCATAAAGCACACCTAGCTGCAAGGCTCTTATTTAATAAGTAGCAGACACCCAGGCTCCAGGTGACTCCCCAAGAAGACAAAAGAGACAGTACAACACAGGCACATATGTAAGTGGCTATGGAGGTACTTTTTATGTTTCAGCCATAGTCATTAGTATTTTTTTATTGGTCTAGGTATGGTAGTATGATATTCAGAACTATCAAATGAAAATATCACTTGTGTTCTTTTATAAAACTTTTGGTTTTAGAGAAATGACGCATGACTTTCTGACCTGAGCAGGTAAAACGCTTCCAAGTTAGCATGCAATTTTATAAACTGCATGTTTTCCCTCTCTTTTGTAGGACATATTATCTACCTTAGTATAAAAAGAAATGCACTTTTTCTCTGTTTCAGCTGTGTTTATTACTACAAACACCGGAGTGCACAGCCGATGATATTTGGCTGCATTGTTTTGTGGACTCAAACTTGAGCATTCAACTACTGTTGAATGAGACAGCACTTTGCTTTGAGCTTCAGACAACAGGGGCTGGTTATCTTGCATGACACTGGGTCTGTTCTAAGAGGGTATTTCTGCCAACAGAGGACAGGTGGCATGCCAGACACACACAGCTGCTTGCAAAGGGCAAAGAACGCAATTGCCCCTCCCAGAGTCATCCTTTTTGCCTGACTGTACACAGGGCCAGATTTTCCCTTGGGGCAATTGGTCATCTATGAGACATTTACACAGTGACCTTTTGGGACTTGTGTCCCTTCTGTCTTCACATTTCCTAGAACAGCAGCAGCTGTGCCCTGTCATTGACAGAAAATTCAAACCAATGGGTTGCAAACATGGCCATGTGTCTTGTCTATCACGCAGAGGTGATGACACACTCCTTGTATTCTTTTTTTTTCCCCCCGGTACTGGGGATTGAACCTAGGGGCCTTCTATCTCTGAACTACATCCTCAACCCTATGTATATATATATTTTTTATTCTTTATTTTGAAACAGGGTCTCACTAAGTTGCAGAGGGCCTCACTAAGTTGCTGAGGCTGGCCACGAACCTACAATCCTCCTGTCTCATCTTCCCAAGTCCTGGGATTACAAGTGTGTGCCACCAGGCCCAGCTCCTCCTTGTATTCTTTGTGCCCATTCTGATAGTCCCACCTTTTCCTGATTATTTACAAAGTGCTACCTTTGAGTCTCTCACATCACATTGTTGCATCTCTTGTGATTTGTATCTCTTTTCTAATAAACTTTTTATTTTAGAACCATTTTAGGTTTATAGAATTACTATGCAGAGTACAGTTCCCATCTACCCCAACCCAATTTCCTATATTATTAACATCTTTCACTAGTAGAGCATATTTGCTGCAATTATCAGACTGATATACAGTATTATTAGCTAAAGTCCATACTTAGTTTTTACCTGGTACCCTTTTTCCATTCTAGGACCCCATCCAGGATATATTACATTTAATAGTCATGTCGCATTAGGCTAATATTGGCAGTGACAGTTTCTCAGACTTTGCTTCTGGTGACCTTGACAAGTTCTGAGATGTGCTGAACCTGCAACTTTTCAGAGGCTTTCTTCACTTCACTAACAGTAAGAATCAGAGAAGAAGATACCAGTACACCTTTGGAAGAAGGGAATCAGCATGGTCAGAAGCCTTCAAGGCAACCCCTCACTGTCCTGAGTTTCCAAAAAGATCCTAATTTGACTTCACCTGCATCACTTTCAGCTTATGAGGAGTGTTGGCTACTTTGCCTGCTTGATATTCACACAGCTGCCGAGCAAATTCCTGTAAAGGGTCCAATGGAGCAATGTTTCTCAACCTGGCTGATCATTACATCCACATGGAGAATTTTATGTCACAGATTATCAGGCTTCAGCCTAGGTGTACTGGATCAGAAACTCTAGCAACAGGAAATTGTATTCTGTATTTTGTATGCCTTTTAAAAAGAAAACTTAGAATGCTAATTATTTTAATACAGAAAATTATAAAGAAATGGTGGCTTATAATCTATTAGTATTATTGATAAAAATAAAGATAAATGTAGAAAATTTAGAGTAACCAAAAGTCAAAAATTAAAACAAGCCCCCACCCAACAATCTATTTAACCATTTTCTAGGGACACTTTGGTTGCTCCTGATTTTATTGTTTCTTTTTGTTTGCTTTGGGATTTGTCATTCAACAACCCTCCCAAGATATCTCAATGTAACCACAAATTTAGGAGCCACAACTACAGAAGAAATAAAAATTCGGCTGGCAGGGAGCAGAATGTCCCTTTCAGTCTGAAATTTACTATAAAATCATAAAGCCCTGTTCCTCCCATTCCCCTGCAGCACGAGCCAATCCTAAAGCCATTAGATAGGTAGACAGGTGCAGGAGGAGACAGCCTGTGATAGTCCAGGGGGTGGCAGAGCCCAAGTGGCACGAGGAGAACATCCACATTGCAACAGAGGGCCTGGGGCGAGGAATCCAAGCCCATGCAAGGTGAGGGGATATCTTTGAGGGTGGTGTCTCCACAGTGGAAGTCAGAGCCTCAATAAAGGGCCACCCACATGGGGGAAAAGGGTGGGTGTAGAGTGATGGGAGATTGGTTACATATGGGGATATAATCAAATAAGTAAATATAACAAGGGTAACGGGAGCCAAATGTCCCACTATTGGAGAAGGTGGTTAGTAATATGGAATGGAGAAGGATGTACTAAACCTGGATATCCTATAATTAGAGGTATCAGTAGGAATATATATACACACACATATATACACACATTTATAAATATTAAATATATTGTTATAGAATATATTAGATATGCATGCATAAACATATATACATTTACACACTTAGGTATATAAGTGTGTATTACACACTTGTGTATGCTTTCTAAGCAGGCCTGGGAACAGTGACCCTGCAGTAGGAGTAGGTACACCTAGTCCCCAGATCTTGGTGTTTATATCATTTTCCACTAAAAAAGAATCAGAGATCCTTGAAGAAATGACTGATTTCAAGTCTAGGACAGGCAAAGAACACGATGAGCCTAAAACAACTTGTACTAGAAATCAGGGAAGTGTTCTAAGAATGATGAGGATGTGTCCAAAGGACACAGGAGCAGGCTGAAGGGACTCTGGTGAAACCAGGGACAATTTGAGCATCAAAATAAATGATGACAATAATAGGTTGTATATCATTGAATAAATAGTAAATCAAGATCTCATGCTGAGAAAAATACATACAGGAAAAAATGGAAAGTTTGATGAAGAATGGATATTTGTAGAGTTTCAAAGTACCTTCCATAAAATATTATTAAAAGAAAAAGAATAACTTACAGTGGAAATCTCACAAGACACCACTTTAAAGACCCAAAATTAACATCATCAGCAATGGGACAAATTAAAATTTGTGCCATCTGATAGGATGCAATGAAAAAACCTCACCATCTCTTCTGTGGTATTTCTGCTTATATTCATTGTATATCTTGAGCTAACAAACATTTACATGTCAAAGTTTCAGGAATTTAGTAGTGGCTTAGCTTGGTGGTCCCAGGTTAAGGTCTCTCACAAGATTGCAGTCAGACTGCTGGCTACAGATATATCAACTCAAGGTTTAACTGGGGTTGGGGAATCCACTCCCAAGCTCACTCTCTTGGTCTCACTGCCTGTTGGCTAGATGCTTTGGTTCCTTGTGAGTCCATCCATAGGTCTGCTCCAAACATGGAAGTTTGCCTTCCCCCAAACAAGTCACTTTCATAATCTAATCACTTCTGCTGCATGTTCTTTGCTATGGTTTGGATCTTGAATGTCCCCCAAAGACCCACGTGTTAAAGACATGGGTCCCTAGCCTCTGGTGCTATTGGGAGGTGGTGGAGCTTGTAAGAGGTGGAGCCTCGTTGGAGGTCTTTGAGTTACTTGTGCCCTCAAAGGGGATTGTGGGAACCCAGCCCCTTCCTCTTCCCTTTTGGCTCCATGGCTCATGATGTACGAAGGTTTGCTCTGCCACATGCTCCTGCCATGACGAGTCACCTCACCACAGACTCAAAGTCATAGGGCCAACTGATCAAGGATCACAACCTCCAAAAACATGAGCCAAAAGTAATCTTTTCTCCTTACTTAATCATCTCAGATGATCTCAGGTATTCTTTTTTTTTTAATAGTGACAACAAGCTGACTAACACACTCTTGGTCATAAGATTAACCCTGGTACGCAGTGGGAGGAGATGACATAATGGCATGAATAACTGGAGGTAGTGCCAGTTTGAAGGCCAGCCTGCACACTGCCATAACCTGATTCGTAATGTGAAGATAATCACGAAAACCCCCCAAACCAAATCAACGGCCATTCTATATAATAACTGGACTGCATTCTTCAAAATGTCAGGTTCATAAAAATCGAGGAAGAATGGGGAAGGGCTCCAGAGTGGAGACTCAGAAGACATAATTAAATACAATGCGAGATTCAGAATTGGACCCTGTTGCAATGATGGAAATTACTGAGACAACTGGCAAAAACATACTGATTGCATTATGACTTTGTAGAATATTCTTATTTATAGGAAATAACTTATTCCTAATGACCAGGGTGTGTGTGTGTGTGTGTGTGTGTGTGTGTGTGTGTGTGTGTGTGTGTTCATGGGGAAGGGGGTTCTCTATTCTACTGTAACTTTTAGATAAGTTTGAGATTATTTTCAAACTAAAAAAAGTGTATAAATTCTGAATAACTATGAAAGAAATTTAAAATTGTTTAAAATACTAGATGAACTACTAGAATTAAACTATTAAACTGTTAGAATTCTATGAAACTGCTATTATTATAGGCTAGAAATGTATGGATGTTGGTGATTTCATGTGGTTCAATTTGATACAACCATAGTCCAACAAATTAGTCAACACCAAATATAATGAAATTCTGGCTTCCAATAAAAATGCAAATAATTCCCAGTGCCTTTTTAAGTATCTGTCTCCTGCAATTACTCACCCTTTGTCTGGTGTCCCCAACACCTGCCTTTCCACGAGCACACAGTGAATCTGTTGTAGTAACTCCTATCTTAGAAGTGATCCCTTGAGTTCCTCTTCCCCTACACACGCAGTCCTACTTCTTGGCACTCCTTTATGGCAGTGTTTTTTGAAAGAAGGGTTTCTACTCCCCAGGTCTTCTTTACTCACTTCCCAGTTTTCCTAAATCGACTCCAGTTGGGCTTGCAAGGCTACTCCCCTCATGGAAACTCACTCATCAAAGTCATCAGTAACCTCCTTGTTGCCTAAACCAAAAGTCACTTTTCTTATGCAGCACTGCTACCCACGCCTTCCTTCTAGAAACACTTTCCCCTCTTGCTTTTATGAAACCACACTCCTCTTGAGTGCCTTCCTACTTTCCTCTCGACTCATATCCTTGCCCTGTAAAATCCAGCCTGCAGGAAGCACCAGAGTCCCCTTTTAGACATGTGCATCAGAGCATGCCACTCTCCACTTCACACCTCCATGGCTGCCCACTGGACGGACTGAGCATCACAGCACAGCTCCTGGGAGAGGTCCTTTGCGATCTGGTCCCTGCCTATTCCTTCCTCCATTCTACAGCACATTCCTCTGCACCTCTCACACACAGGGTGCCTGCCATGCTTGCTCCTGCTCTGGTCTCCTGTGTATGTTCTTTATGCTTCAAACACTTTTCCCCAGTTGCTGTATGGGAGACTCCTCCTTTTCATTCATATCCCAGCTTAAATGGTAACTCCTCAGAGACTTTACCTTAAGACTTAATCTAAAATAGTGCCTGACTCTTACTTGGCCCAGTCACTCTCTCCCTTTCTCTGACTTGTAAGTTTCAGGGCATTTACTCTAATATGAAATTATTTTTTTACATGCTTTTAGTTAATGCCTGTTTATCCTAGAACAGAAGGGCCATGGAGAACTGTCAGTCTTGTTATTTACTGTATCACCAGTGTCTAGAACAGTGCCTGACAGATATTAGTAAGTATCTGGCATATAAATGAATTGGCTACTTTCTCTTTCAAGCTGTTAGTGATCCCAGCCATTAGGTGACTTGTGGCTGTGATAATGACAATTACAGAATCTTAGAAATGACTTTATTAAAAATCATCTTGCCCAACTTCAATCCAAATGAAGAAACTCCAGAACATTGCTGTGGAAGGTTATCCAGCCTCTACTTAAATATTCTTAGTAATGAAAAAATTCATGACTTTCCATGATGGAAGGTTTACATGTTATCATGGAGAGCACTAATTGGAAATATTTGCTCTTTAGCTGCCCTAAATCTTTGTCCCTATATATTCCACTTTTGGTCCCCAAAGCCCTGCTTCACCTGGCAGCAAATATTACTTAGGGGAATGATCACATGACTCCTAATCCTCTTGTCTGAGATAAATACTCCCAGCTATCTCAACATTTCACATTATGTGAAAAATTAACCAACACTGCACATGAGGAAGATATGCAAGAGTTTAGCAGCCTAGTTTAAAAAAACAAAACAAAACAAAACCTTCCTGAGCATCTTATCTGAGAACTATATTATAAGAGTGTCCTTGGTATTCAGAGAACAGTCTCATTTCTCCTGGCTGTCTTTCTGTTCTCTTACCAGCCTGCTGCTCTGCATCATGCCCTTTTGGATATTAGGGAACTGGAGGAACCATAGCCAGGCCCACAAGCATCTTTCCTGAACAAAGACTTATCTTTTACAGAACACATTTGTGGCCTTATGTTCTCCTTTCCAAATAAATTTTACATTTTAATAAGATGAAATAAAGTTCTGGTGATGTAACTGTTTGCTAATGAGTTTTGCAGCAAGGGCTCTTCGTTAAGGGCATTAAACAATTTATTCCACGAGTATCTTATGAGTGAAAAAATTTTGGATCATACTCCTCTTTGGACTCTCACTGTGTATACAGTGCAGGAGGAAGAACATCTGTTGTGGTTAAACAGACAACATTTTAGTGTCTATTTGTATTCTTGGCTGTGACTTACATGACAGAATAAGCACTCGATAAATATTATTGAATGAAGGGGTGAGTGAGTGAATAAATGAACCAACAAACCACAGGATCACAGAACTAGTCCAAGCCCTTGATTTACAGACAAGGCAGCCACAGCCCAGATGGGCAAAGACTGAGCTCAACACTGCCAGATCTGGGACCCAATTCTAGGGCCCCTCGCACATGGTTCTCAGGCTTAGAATTTTCTCCACAAATTCATGCCTCCTCTCTGAATGGGCAGCCATTGCAAACAGGCACTTGTACAAAAATGTCCAGTTAACTGGATAAGAATGAAGGATTTTTTGGTTTTTAATAACTAAGTCATTGTGTTGGACTTCTTCACATCCACGTACTACAAATGACTATTTTAAGCCAATCACAGTAAACCCATGGCCCAGCATCATGATGGCTAAGGGACTGACAAGTAAACCAATCCTGGCCACTGGGGCAGGAGAAGTCTGCTGAACAGGCTCTGAGACTCCTTGCTGCTGAGGAAGAGACACAGAAAGCATTACCTCCTTTGCTGCTATCCCTGTCTCTGGCACTGGGACCTGCAACTGCTGCAGCCATCTTGCTACTGGTGTGAGGATGAGGCCACACTGAAGATGGGAGAGCAGAGACTCAGAACAAACCTCACGATCAGCTGAAGCTCGTGAGTTGCCCCTCTCTGGATCCTGCTCATTCGCAGTCTTTCAGCAAAGATAATAAATTATCTTACTGCTTGAACCTGTGAAGTCAGGTATTCTGTTCACTGAGCTGAAAGCATCCCAGAAGATTCAGATCTTTTTTTTTTTTTTTTTAGAGAAACTTAAAAAGAGAATACTTGCATCCTTAATTCCTTAAACAATAAACAACACAGAAAATGAACATTTCTTCAACTAGTCAGAGATACCATTCTGCTGGCAAATACTGAGCAAGGCTGTGATGTAATAATGCCCCAGGCTGCCTCAGTGGTGCCTATCGACACAGATGGCCAAATACTCTGCCAATAAGTTCTCAAACTGGTTGTCTCATGATCCCTTTATGTTCTTAAAAACATATGGAGGATCCAAACAAGCTTTGGTTTACATAAATATCCACTGATATTTATCATATGAAAAATTGAAACAAAATTTCAAAATATTTATCAATTTAAAATAACAATAACAGATCCAATAATGTTAACATAAATATATTTTAATGAAAACTATATTTTCTAAAATAAAAAGTAGTGACAAACAAGCAATCTTTCACATGTTTGCAAGTGTTTTCAATAGCTAGCTTAGGAGAAGACAATTGACTAAGCATGGCGGTGCACACCTGTAATCCCAGTACCTGGGAGGCTGAGACAGGAGGATGGCAGTTTTGAAACCAGCCTCAGCAATTTAGTGAGACTTAGCAACCTAGTGAGATCTTGTTTATTTCAAAGCAAAAAAATAAGAAGGTCTAGAGGTATAACTCAGAGGTAAAAAATAAAACAAAACCAGAGAAAAGTAAGACAACTGGATTCTCTCTTGATGGCATCCCATTTATCGATTCTTGATTTTATTTCTTGAGTTTCGAGGTTCTTACTGAGGAAGTCTTCACTGGTGCCTGTATGCTAGAAAGTTGGTTCTATGTTTTGTTTTTGTTTTTTTTCTAGTAATTGTGAAGTTTCTGATTTAATTTCTAGGTCTGAGATTCAATCTTGAGTTGACTTTTGTGCAAGGTGAGAGATAGGGGTCTAATTTCATTCTTTTAAATATGGATATGTTGTTTCATTTGAGGTCTTTAAAGAAAATCTAGCTTTATAGAGACATGTAGTTGGAAAAGGAAGAAATATTTTAATGACCTTTCAGAATAATTATGAATATGTTTCTTTGATGCTACAACAAAATCTGACAAGTTCCCTAAAAGGTTAGTTGTAATATAGAGCTAAAACATGTCAATGAACTTTTAATACTCCCTTAGCTTAAAATTCATTGGTCTACCTTGCACTTGGAAGGGATTTTTTTACTCATCTTATTTTTTGAAAAATACGTGTCAATTATTTGAAAAATATTAGTTCACTGAGTTATGAAGAGCTTCCAAATGGTAAAAAGGCTTTTATGAGAAAAAGCTGTATTGCTCATGGTAGTGGATACACATTTTCTAAAATTCTGATTTTTCACTTGAAAGATCTAACTCTATCATTGATAACAAACACTGTCAATTGTTTTCCTTGGAGTGAGTCTTGCTTTGTTCATTTCTTGAAAAAGTGTTTGCCAAATATCCAAGTCTGAAGAACCATAGTTTGAATGTCAGTCGTTATTTCAGTTGGTGTTCTGTGAAAGAGGTAGTGAGTTGGCTCACAACTTAGAACATCACAAAGATCCTTTTCCTCAAAATAACCACAATACAGAATGTAGACTATATTTCTCATTTGTCAAATAATACTTAAAAGACATGCATTCAAGAGTTACTTAGTAATTTTCTCTCTCTCTCTCTCTCTCTGTCTGTCTGTCTGTCTCTGTCTCTCTCTCCCTCTCCTTCTCTCTCCATAGGAGTGGAGGAAATGACAATCAACAATATAATTTGGTGCTACTTCCTAGATAACACAGACCCACTGAGAGGGTCTTGGAATCCCCAGAGGTTTGCAGGCCACATTTTGAGGACCATTGCTCTATGATTTGTACCATTTCCTTTCCTTCTTTTGATGACAAGCTGCTAGCCACTTGCTAGCATGGATATTTGCTACTATTTGTGCTTCCTATACACTTTGAGCACTCCCCCACTTTTAGCAGCACCTGACAGGCATAAGGATTGACTGAATTCTAGCTGCCTGGCTCAGAAGATGTTATTAGAAGTTGGGTTTGAGTCTCAAAGAGATGAATTTGCATCTCAGCTTTATCACGTAAAAGTTCTGCAACTCTGTATGAGTTACTGACCCTATCTTCCAGATCTGCTTTTCTTAAAAAAAAAACCAGAGGATTGAATCTATAATGATTTCTGAACATCTTCTAGTTCTCAAATTTATAGTCCTAACATCTCTCTCTCACACACACACACACACACACACACACACACACACACACACCCTTTCTCTCACAGAACACCATCTCGCCCCTCTCCACACAAGTCTGATTTTATCTTTGTATATCTAGGGATACATACATGAAGAATTCTGATGACATTAATTAATTTCCAATTGTGAGACCATTGGGAAACATATTCAAAATAAAAACATAAATTAAATGAAAGGAAACAATAAACTTAGTATGCAATAAATTAAGTTCAATTACATAAACAGAGTAATACCTACTTTGTTAAAACTGTTCAAAATAAGTAAATGCAAAATCTTTGGGCCATTAGGATGAATGAACAGAAAAAATTGTATAAGATTAAATGATTTGTCCAAGAGGCCTCACATATAATTTTATATAATTTTATTTCGAGTTGCTGAAAAAAACAACTAAAATTAATTTTCCCCCTTTTCTATCTGCTAAACATTTACTGATGCTTTCAGAATTATCAGAATGTTTTCCCTAAGCAATATTCTATTAGCAAAAATAAATGTATTTGAGCACACTAACTCTATTTAGTTAATTTACTTTTCTATTTTCAAACCATATGATAAAAGAGCTACCCATTTAGCTACTTAATTTCTGAAATAAGCTTAAAAAGAATTATTTTCAAAAAAGGAATACATTACTCTGAAGTACAATGCTTAAAAAGCACTCATTGATTGTATTTTGACATTAGTAATGAATTCTAACAAAATTATAAAACATAAAATGGTTAAGAAAGCCAAGATAGTCTCAATCCCTTTCTTCTATTGGATAAGGACAGAATACATTTATTTTATTCACATATTTGGGGGTTTAATTGGTATTTTGGTGACATCACATATCCAAAGTAAAAACTGTGACCCTTTAATAAACATTTATAAACCATCTTAGAAAGAGTGGTTTTTCAAGTAATGGAAAATGAGTTTGAGAAGGAAGATTTTTAAGAATATAAAAATTTCCACTCTTTTCAACTGAGATGAAACCACAATGTTTTCCTTTTTTCTCTTTCTTTCCCCCTTCTCTCCCTCCTTTCTTTTTTAAATCATAGGATCCTAAGAGTAAGGTAAATATAAAAACAAAGCAATCGTCTCTTTAGAGTTTCATGTATTTGGAAACAGCAGGCCAATGCACATCAGGAAATCATGGTTCTGACCTAGGCATGCTGATCAAGGGATTTCAAGAGTTAGTCACATATGGAATGAAATTCTCTTGTCAAGAGCTTTGGCAATTTGGTAGCAGCAGAGAATAAAAAAAAAAAAAAAGATCAGAAAATCACAGTCCATTTTAGCCTGTTCTATTAACATAATGTCTAAATTAACTAATAAGTAATAACAATAGTTGTAATTGGGAAAATCATGAAACACCTGCCAAGAACTACTAGTTGCTACATTTAAAACTAAAAAGAAACCACAGTAAAATTAAACATATATGCTTATCATTTGTCCTACCATTTGCTTTAATTTTGTTAATCTTGGTATTTCTCTCTCATAATTATTACATATCGTCCTAAAAGAGGTAAAAGTATTGAATGCCAAACATTACTCTTAATGCTTATATGTATCAGGTATCATGTTAGGGACCAGGGTTACAAAGACAGATGGGCTCTGCCCTCAAGTAACTCAGAGTCTTTTTAGATTAGTTTTACTACATAGTGGGTTCAAGTTACTAATGACTATCTATATGGGAGGGAGGGTAGAAGGATGTTTATAAAATATGAGCAAACTTTTAATTATGAAAACATTATGTAATCGGTTTTCATGACATTACTCCTCAAATATCTTTGTAGGAACATAAGGAAAATGAGTAATAATATTTAAGTATTAAATGTGGAAAATTAATTATATAACAGTAAAAAAAGTGTTGGTGAATTTTAAGCATAATTAGGACTTAATGGAGTTTGTACTTTATAAAATCATGTGTAAAAGCTCCAAGGGATTCTGAGTCACATGTAGGACAGTATAGCTAAATTTAAATGGAAAAATGAAATGTGTTCTCTTATATTGCAGCCAAATTTTATCTTAATTGAAAAGACATTCAGTCTATGCTCAGAGTAAGCAAAGCTATAAACACACCATACCTGGACACATATCTTCACTGTACAAAGGGAATGGTTGTCAGGAAACCACTGTGACATAGCACAGCTCATAATCACTCCATCTGCCCCAAATCATCCCACCCACCCGCCATGCACAGTACTGATGGCGATTTAGTAAACTAACAACATCACAAAAGGCTAAAGCATTATAAATCTGGTTCCTATATACAAAGTGAAGAACGCCAATGAGTAATACCCCTTCTTATGGACATATCAGATATTCAAATCTGCTCCCTCAAGATTAACCTGCTTGTTCATGTAAAAAGTAAGGCTGTGCTTTATGGGATAAAAATACATCTTAAGAACCACAATGAATTCTTTATCTCTAACAGTAACTGAAGGGTTTTTTTCTTCCCCACTGAATCCAACCATGGATCCTGAGAATAATTTTAAAAGCACATATAATATTCTATTTAACTTGGATCTCTTTAGAGAAAGTTAAGAAATTTAACGTATTTGCTTTTTAAATCAAGTGCAGAAAAAAACACACTAAATTATTGACTCTCTCTCATCTAAATCCTCTTGAGGCCCAGACACCATGTAGATGCCTTATTATTATCTGCAACGCATTCTACCTTAGCCTCAGATTTGTACTTGCTGTGTATTTGCTACCCTGCCTACGAACTCATCACTGTATCTAGTCAACTAAGCTGTAAAAAACCCAATCTACTACCAAGTTTTGAGAAGCCTTACAGATTCTACCTATCTTTAAAAAAACAAAAAATATAAAACCTTCTCTACTTCAACAGTCAATATCCTACTCTAATGGCTTTCTTATCCTGATGTTTTTAACAGATATGTTGTTTATCTCCCTGACTCTAATCTATTCTGTACACTATTTGCAGAGCAACCTTTCTAAAATGGAAATGTTAGCCTATTACTCCCCTGACTAAATCATAGCTTTGAGAATAAGGGCCATACTCTCACTCAGGATCTCTTTCTGATTTTATTCCTACATGTCTCTGTCTCTTGCCTCCCCAGTGACTGTTCTCTTGAATTAGATGCATGGGGTTATTTAAATGTCTTGCTATGGTTTGTCCCCCAAGGGTTCATGTGTCGGAGGCTTGATCCCTGTGTGGCAGTGTTCAGATAGTGAACCTTTAAAAAATGAGACCTAAGCTGGGTGTGATGGCTCACACCTGCAATCTGGTACATTCTTTCTTGCCAAATGACACCTGTCTCTCTTCCACATGTGTTGCCATCCACCATGAACCCCTCACCACCAGAGCTGGACAGATGCTGGTGCCATACTCTTGAATCTTTAGAACTCTGGGCTAAATAAAACTCTTCTTTATAAAGTACTCAGTCTCAGGTATTTTTTCATAGCAACACATAGCAGACTAACACAGGTGTCTAACAGTGATGCATAGGACAGAGGCCCAAGGCCACACACCCATGTTAAAGGGTACCCTAAGACTTCATATGAGCCTGTGAAAACTTGCATAAATGGCATGCTTTGTGTTTACCAAAATATAACAGCCAATATGCTACATTTTTTAAAAAATCAGTCATTTTAGAAACCTTAAGTTAGTAACATGAGTAATTAAATTTCATTTTTTATTTCTTTTTAAAATTATTGGTGCATTATAATCATACATCCTGATGAGGTACGGGTTGGTAGAAGCATATATGCACATACACTGGAAACTTTTCAGGATAACTCTCCCCTGAAGTTTTAAAATTCATTTGGTTACAATAAACCTATTTTATTTAACAATAGCAGATGATATTATAGATAATATTTAGATGAAGAAGAATTCACTGTTCTTCCTTGACTCTATCTGCTGGTTTTTTCATTTTAACTTTCAGCTGCAGCTTCTGCTACCTACTTCTTTAACATGCTTATTCTACCTCCCAATTCCCTGGAAAAAACTTAAGTGTACTTTCCAAAGCCTGCATTTATTTTATCCACTGTAGATATACCTCAGAAACCTCTCTTGTCTCTTCCTGACCCTTCTTCTCCCTTTCTGATTATCCCCACAGGAATCACTCACATACATTTTTATTTATTCAACACACATGTATTAAATGTCAAGAAGCCAGGAACGGGGCTATTTTTTTAAAAAAACTCAAGTGGTTCCAGAACAGGCACATTCATATAAATTCAAACTGTGACTGTTACCTGAAGTTAGAAATGTGTAAGCCTGTGACTGTCCATTCTCGGGCTGGATGCCAGAAAAACACCTTGGCTCGCCGGAAGGGCAGGCACATGGGCATAGGTAAGCGAAAGGGTACGGCCAATGCACGAATGCTAGAGCAGGTAACCTGGATGAGGAGGATGCGGATACTGTACAGGGCTGCTCAGAAGATACCGTGAATCTAAGATTGACCGCCATATGTATCACAGCCTGTATCTGAAGGTGAAGGGGAATGTGTTCAAAAACAAGTGGATTCTCATGGAACACATCCATAACCTGAAGGCAGACAAGGCTCGCAAGAAGCTCCTGGCTGACCAGGATGAGGCCTGCAGGTCTAAGACCAAGGAGGCACGCAAGCGCCTCGAGGAGCGTCTCCAGGCCAAGAAGGAGGAGATCATCAAGACTCTGTCCAAGGAGGAAGAGACCAAGAAATAAAGCTCCCCTCTTGTGTCTGTACATAGTGGCCTCGGTGATCAGTCATTTAAATAAAACAAGCCTTTATCTGCTTTGTGTAAAAAAAAAAAAAAAAAAAACCGAAAAAGAAATGCACTCTGCATGGCAAACCAGTATACACATGCCATACTGATGCACAGAAACAAGTTTCATGGAGCAAGACTTGCCCATACAATATCCCATGTGCTGGTACTTTCTATTGTATTCAGTTCAGTTCTACTGTTTCATTGTATAAAGACCTACTAAATTAATTTCATGAGCCAAGAATTGTAGTCCAGAAAGTACTGTCATATAATATATGGAGGGGTCTTGTGTTTGAGATTATATTATTATTATTATTATTATTATTATTATTATTATTATCATCATCATTATTTTAAGCTGAAACACCCTAGAGGTGATGGAGAGAGTATGGTGAAGGAGAAGGAGGGGAAGTGAGAGAAGAGTAAAAACAAAATAAAAGAGAGTGGGAAGAAAGAGATAATTCGAAATATAAATAAATACATGGAAAAATCAGAGAAGGTTAAAGAAAAAAAGAGAAAGAAAGTAAAGTCTAGAATGAAAGAAGAGGCAGGACTATCACAATCATTTCTGGGGTGAGAGAAGAGGTGGCCTCAGCTTCCTGGAACTGAGTTGTCACCTTTCTCTCTCACCTGTGGAGGGAATTAGCTGATTAATCATTGATCCCTGTCTTCCAACTGCTATAATCCTTAAACCTTGAAAGATTGAACTCAAGTGTTTGGAAAAGATAACAAGAGTTACTCATTAAGACAGAAATACTTATTTAGCTTGCAACACAGAGACTGGAGCATAAGTTACAGGGGACTAGATGAAATCTTTGGTGAGAGTGTGGCCCAAGGAATAAGCTGTATATATGGAATTTTTAAAAATTATATCATGAAAAGTAAATGAAGTTGAGTGAAATCCTGGCCATTCTGCCATGCCTATCTCCTCACTGTGAGAGATCTAATTCTAAGTGGGTAGGCCCATGCTCTGATTTGTGAAGTACTTCCCCTAGCAGAAGCCTAATCTGAGAGAGAGTCACTCTCAAGTCAGTAAATACCAATCACTATGAGATATTCTTAGGGAATCAATGCAACCTTATGGTCCTAAAGCACACTTACAAACCTTGTATTACACTTCTGCATATCCAGCATTAGAAGAATCCTATATTAATATTCATATAAACTTCTATGTATATTTTGAATAATTTCTTAGAAGTATTTTTAAAAAATGAGTGAGACATCTTCCCGGAATTGGTAAGCCATAGAATATTAGGCACTAATAATATGTGTTTATGTCTTTTTAACCTACTGTTGATTGGCATTTATTTGTTACTTAGTTTAAAACTCCCAGAGAACTTGTAGGAGTGCAAAATGAGAACATGATGCTCTTACATGAACCCAGGGAGTCACCGCCCAGCCCCATCACACCCCACCTGCCCGAGACAGCAAGTCCTTCCATTTAGGTCCTTCTCATTCAGCACTGCTGCAGTGGAAACAGGTGAAAGGGTAAAATGCTAAAAGCTTGGTGTACTCACTTTTTTTCTTCTCTTAGATGGCATCAGGAAACAAAGACACAGAGTGGGCAGGGGGGCAGATGAGGAGGAAACATAAAGGGGAAGAACTGGAAGTGTTTCCAGATGGGAGAAAAAGAAGGTGGTGAAGGCTAGTGGAGTGCTGGGGCATTCTAGGAAGCTCGAGGGGAGGCTCATATAGACTCTGACAGTAACAGGTAGGACAAGAGTGAGATTTCAGTACATTTCAACAAAGATTTACTGAGCATTCAAGTTAAGGTCTGTTCTGAGGACAACAGCGGCTACAAAGATGGACTACCCTAATCTAGCACAAATATCAGCAACACTGCTCTGGGGGTGGCTCAACCGACCTCTACACCATGTTTCCAAATCAGGCAAGCAAGTATGCTTGCCAGGAAAACTTCAGTAAGCCTATGCAAGGGACAGTATGGTGGGTACTCAGGAAAGAATAAAGGTATGTTCTCTTTAAATATTAAAAAAAATAGAATCAACAGAGGAGAGACAGACAGAGATGGCTACAAATCCAAGTCATGTCAGAGGCCCAAAGTTAGAGCAGCTAAGGTTAATAAACCAGCATTTCTATCCCAGTGTTTACAAAATTAGCTGGCAGCACTCAGCATTGATAGCTTAATGATGAAGAGCAGAGGATTGGAGCTAGCCTGTCTGCATCTGAATCCTGGTTCATCCACTTGCTACCTGTTTGAACCTGGGCAAGTTACATAACTTCTCTGTGCTTCAGTTTCCCCATGTAAGATGGATTTGATAATAAGACAGACTTCCTAGGACTACTGTGAGAATGAAGTTAGTATGGGTTAGGGCACACAGCACAATGTCTATTACACAAAGAATGTTCAGTAAATGTTGGCCGACATAATTTCTCCCTGACCACCATGCATACACTCAGGGAGTGACATGAATCAGGGAGGGTCACACTCAGACAAAATACAGCTTTGGGTATTTGGACTGACACGAAGATATTGACCAGTTATGTGGTTAAATTCCACTCTAGGAAATATCCTGCAAGACTTTGGGTTAAAGTGTCTAGCTGTCCCATCCAGGTTTCTACTTCCCCAATTCGCAACCCCTGTCCCATGGGCTTCTTGGCAATTGTTTACTGTCAATATTTTTTTACATTTAGCATTGTCAAAAATAGAAAAGGGGAACTGGCATGTCTCATTGTTTCAAGAAAAATTGGTAAGATGAGGAACTATACAAAGATAAGAGGACTCAGATGTGAGGATTTTAAAATATTATTACTATTTTTATTTCTTATTTCTTACAGTGCTAGGGATTGAACCCAGGGCCTCATGAGTGCTAGGAAGTGCTCTACTACTGAGCTACATCCCCAGCCTTATTACTATTTTAAAATATACTAGAACTCAAAATTTAAGAGAACTTCAAGAATATAATAGAAATTTAATTTCTGTTGGTTTGAGCATAGCTTTAGAGATCTAAAAATGAATAGATGACATTTTAAGAACCTGGTTACAGAGTTCCAATTTAAAGAGTACACACATACACACCAGAAACACTCTTAGGCAGTTGCCATGACAACATAATGCAGAGCCTACCAAGCTCTTTGTTATTCTGCTGAAGATGTTTTGCAAAAACACTCATGATAGAGTCTTTACTAATTAAGTGGAAAAGGTTAAAAGCTCCAGTCCTGCATGGTTTTCATCTATGCTTGGACTCAGGAAAGCAAATATTAAACATTTTTTAAAGCATGTGAAAATAAAAATTGTAAGATCAATTACAGATCAAAATAGAAATGATGGTGAAAAAGTGGGAGAAATGTTTTTATTTTCACTTCATCATCATCTCCTAATAAGTTGCACTATTTTAACAAAACAGTCAATTTATAAAACACAATTTGGTTAACAGATTCTCTTATTTTACTAACACATTTAAGTCCTTTCCTTCTGAGGCCACGTTTGGGAGCCCATACTTCCATATGCTAAATAGCTATAACAAAGAAAAATAGTCTCCAAATTAATATAGTCTGTATTCCCTGCAAGGAATAAGAAATATATTGACAGGAGAGCAAGAATGAATAAATAGCACTTTTAGAGGATGTAATAAAACCTCATCTCATTTTTCTTCACTTCTCTGATTAGCCATCTCAATCTCTGTTGCAGGTCTCTCTGTCCTAGCCCTTAGACCTAGAGTCCATCAGGATTAGCTGTAGATATGTCTCACTCCAGTCTCTTCCTAGGCAGTCTCATCCTTACAGTGGCTTTAATTATCACTCATGAGCATTTACATCCCCAGCCCAGGTTCTTTGATGAGCTCCACATCAGTTGGTCCAAATGACTCCTAAATCCCCCCACTTTGATGCAAATCAGGTCCTGCTGCATGTCCTCACCTCAGTAAACTACAGTTTTGAATGCTCCCAACACAGACACAATCTGTCTGCTAAATGAATATGTGAATGAATGAATGAATGAAACCTGTCACACAAACCAAAAAAACACAATGAATCCTCATTGTGAAGGCTCATCCTTGATAATGGACTCTTCCTCCACTACCCCTCCATGAGTCAGGATCCAAGCCCTGTCTGGTTTTTTTTTTTTTTTGCGGTACTGGGGATTGAACTCAGGGGCAGTCTACCTCCGAGCTATACCCCAGCCCTATTTTTTTTATTCTTTATTTTGAAACCGAGTCTCACTAAGTTAAGGAGTGCCTCACTAGGTAGCTGAGGCTGGCCGCAAACTCGGATCCTCTGGTCTCAGCCTCCCGAATGCTGGGATTACAAGCGTGTGCCACCACACCCGGCTGCCCTGTTTTGTCCCCTAAATATTTCCCAAATCCATCCCATTGTCAAAATCCTCACAACCACTACCTGGAAGCACCAATCTTTGCCTGGATTGCTGTCACAGACTAAACCATCAATCAGGAACGTGCAGATATAAGACACACAAAAGTTAGGCAATCAGTCCCTATCAAATAAGCAATTCATTGACCAAAATGATAAAGTTGGTTGAAGAAAAGAGAAGTGAACATTTATTAAATGGCAACTATCCACCAAACACTGATCTAGACACCTTGCATATACTGCCTCATTCAATCTCCATGGTGACCCATTTTACAGAAGAAACTCAAAATATTCAAAATCAGAGAACTTCTAGTCACAACCTTTTGCTATATTTGGTCCCAACATGCAGAGAATGGTGAATATGAAGATGATGACAATGATCATAACTTACTGAGAACTTGCTCTAGACAAAAGACAAGGTACTCCAGATGCAGTCAGCCTTACCACCTTCCTCTGAAATGGTGCTATTATTATCCCCTTTTGCAGAGGAAGAAACTGAGCTACACAGCACTTAAGTTGTTTGCTCAAAGTAACAAACAAACCAGGAAGGTAACAAACCAGGAAGTGACATAATTTGACCATAGTTCTGTTTATTTAAGAATTTACTAAATACTTGTTTAACTTACAGTAAGCTATAAGAACTAATGGGGACCTATAGCTAGATGCCAATGCATCCATGCCTTCAAGGGTCTTTTTTTGCACTTGAGGAATTTGCCTCCAGGGTCAGAGGTATCTCATCATCCCACCTCTACCCAGTGGAGGGCAGGATTCATGGTGGGAAGCCTGTGCAAACTCCAATCCCATCTCTAAAAGCTATAGTTGAGGCTGCCATCTCTTCTTCATATGCCTCAGAGACCCAATTTTCCTCAAAAAAGGTCTCAGAAGAAGATGCTTTCGTGAATCTAATTATATTGACTTGGTGACAATACTGGATACTTTCATTAAAAAGTCATCAAAAAAGCACTATGAATAAATAGCATCAATACAAAGGGTTGTTTTTGAAGTTGTAATCTAGTACTTACAATTTTATAACTCCATCCGAGCACCTGGAACAGAATTGCTGGCCGCTCTTGTCTTGTTTATGTTGACTTTGCCCCAGCTGAACAAATCTACAATTTACAATGGATAGAAGTAAGCTAAAGAAGGAAGTACTTGCAATTAATTCAGGAACTCACACAAAATGATGTGGGCTTTTAAGTACAGTAGTATGCTTATTTCAGAAAAGAGCATAAGAGTATCCTATGTAATGCAAGACTTTGCCTGATTTTATAGTGGGTTTGCTAGAAGTAAAGGAGATGGAATTCTGCTCAGTATGTCAGTCATAACCACAGACATAGGAATGATGTCACATGTGCACTTTACTGCATTACTATTAGCTTTAATATGATGTAGAACTTGAACAGAAAGTTCCTGAAGCCAGGCTAATTGTCTTCCAGGGCCTCACACATCTAAGGGTGACACTGCTGAAGACTTGGAGCATGGACTCAGTTTCCTTAGGACTATAAGAATCTTCTCTACTCCCACATCTCCCCACCTGACACCCAAGAACACTCCAGCCGCTCTTAAGAGGAACACTTTCATCAACCAGCATGGAGGAGGCCAGGGCTGAGCACCACTGCCACATCACCCTCCCCAGAGAAGACCTGAACAGCACCAATCCAGGTGTTAAACAAAGAGCCAAGGGGAATCGTCCTCATCTGTCCTAAGCCTATGCCACACATCCATTCCATCTTCCCCACAAGGATGCAGTTTTGTTCTTATGTGCCTATGCATGAGAGGTTACAGGGCAGGATTAACAATCAGATTTTCTTCTCTTTTTCTACTATTTAGAATATTTTCTTCTAATGACCACAGATAATTTTATCATTTATTTTTCATAAGCTTTTCTAAAGGTCAAGAAAAGGGCTGCAGAAACTACCAAATTATGAAATCATTAAGGTACTATTGAAAAACCTTCATAGAGCTTACTTTTACTCAACTTTTATCTTTAGCAAGTGAAAATTTTTATCTATTTTCTGGGAAGAATGTCACTTAATATAGACTATTTGTGTAGACCTTTAAACCTCCCCAGTCAAGTGTATAATCTCTGCCAAAATTTAAAAACAAATTGTGGCTTCAAGGAAGGAAACAGAAAGCTCCTGAGTCTGGTCAAGATAGCAAACCAAAGACACTGAAAAAGACAAGGGAAAAGGAAGATAAAGAGTGTAGGGCTCAGTAACTAGAACAAAACCACAAAATAGAAATCCTCAGGAGGCTGGAGGTAGTAGAGGCCCAATGTAGGCAAAAGAGGTAGGCCAACAGGAAGCTGAATGTCAGGCTGTGGAAGCCAGGACCAGCCGCATCGCTCTCCTCCCCACAGTGTTCTGGGTGGCTCAGCAGGAGCTGTGATCTGCAAGCCAGACAGGGCGTTAATACCTGCACAAACTTCAGTGGGTACCAGTGATTGGGTGCAGAACTGGGATGGGAGAGGTAGTCCAGGGTGGAACATGGGCTCCCTCTCTGCCCTCTGGATCAGAGGAGGCACTAAGACAGCTCCAGTACCCCACTGGGACAAGAGTGGGGCGAGGCAGTCCCTGAACATCTCTTGGCCACCCCTGGCACAGTTACTCCATGGAAGCTGATATCGTTTGGTTTTGGAATACCCCCCAAAGGCCCATGTGTTAAAGGTATGTTCTCCAGAGTGGTGCTATTGGGAGGTGGTGGGATATAATGGGAAATTTGGGGTCACTATGGGTGTGCCTTTGAAGAGGATTGTCTCTTTCTCTCTCTTTTTTTCTTGCACCCTAGTCATGAGATGAACACACAGACTAAAACCTCCAAAACAGTGAACCAAAATAAACCTTTCCTCTTTATACATTGATTATCTCAGGTATTTTGTTACAGAAACAGAAAGCTGACTAACACAGAAGCTGACAGACGGAGGCTTTCTCAGCCTATAGCAATGTTCATAAAAGATGGAGAAAAGAGATGCCTCATGCAGACATGTGGATAAGAGAGAAGCTCAGTTGGAGCAGTATGCCCACAGGGACAGGGCTACTCACAGAGAGGGAAGGAATGGCAAATCCCATTTCTTCCCATTCCCCCAAGGTCTGTATCATAAGCAGAGACAGCTGAAGTGATCAAGAAAATGAAGAGGAGAGCCGGGCGTGGTGGCGCACGCTTGTAATCCCAGCATTCGGGAGGCTGAGACCGGAGGATCCGAGTTCGCGGCCAGCCTCAGCTACCTAGTGAGGCACTCCGCAACTTAGTGAGACTCGGTTTCAAAATAAAGAATAAAAAATAGGGCTGGGGGTGTAGCTCGGAGGTAGAATGCCCCTGGGTTCAACCCCCAGTACC